>ONZH01003701.1:0-145693 GCA_900303285.1 Rhinella marina | reverse complement strand
AACTGAGTTCTTGATGTAGCCCAACAGAAATAAGTGACAGGGTGATTTGGTGATTGTGGAGACCTGCACAGTACTGGTGAATCGTTAATTCCGGCATGGCCGATCCAATGTTCCAGTAGGGTTTCATTCAGGTATCTGTGAACATCCAACTGGAAATGAGGAGGAGCACAATCCTGCTGATGGACTCTGTTTGGCAGATCTTCCTCTATCTGTGGCATAAGCCATTTCCTTAACAATTCCAGGTTGGAGCGGCCAATGACAGTGTCCTCGGCAAAAAAGAACCATAGACCTTTTGCCTGCTCATTGCACAGAACATGTTTACTATTGGCGAGTCCCATCTGTGCTCGATAAGGACATATGGGTTTTCTGAAGCTCAGATTTTAACGTTGTAGCAATTGACCTTCCCACTGGGATGAAAGGTAGCCTCATCATTGAACACCAGCCTGTTAGCAAATTCTTCCTATTCCAAACAGCCCTACAATTCAATGAAAAAGTAACAGTTTCAGGTTCCATAATCTGTATGGCTTACAACAGCCACAGAAGCACCTGCCCCCACCAACATTTTTTGCTATTAGGTGGAGGCTGCTGCCTCTCTTCTGCTTGCGGAGGAAATTTCATGAGATTGAGTGCTTCACTTAGAATTTTTTTTTCCAGAGAGGCATGATAGCTTGTCCCTTTTCCCTGTTACCCGCAGATCTAGGTTATGATCAATAAAACTCAACTAGAACTATGATTTTCAGTAGATTTAATGACTGACACTGAAAGAAGTGCAATAAAATTGTGTTAAATAATAGTGAAATAGTTGTGTTATTACTAGAGATGAGCGAGTCATTCAAAATTTTCTTCCCCAAACATTCGTCGAACTTTTTATAAGATTCGTATATTCGACGAATCTATTCGATGAATCTGTGTACAAATCATACGTTATTATGTGGCGTTTAGCAAACATTCGCGCACTAATAGCGAACATTCAGTTTTAAAAGGTACGAAACTTTTTTGAACACGTACGCATGAGCGTACAAATTGCGTATGAAAATGACGGGCTTTGCTGGAGTGGAATGGTGGAGCAGGAGTCTGACCCCTGGGTACATATGGATACTGTATCAGCAGATGACTGCAGATCATCCGGCTGAGACTGAGATGAGCGTGCCATCCACTCCACTACCTGATCCACTTTTTCCTCCACTACAATTTTGCGCCTTGGTGGGTTAGCCTGGTGGAACAATGGCCAAGTATTGAGAATACTACAAGTAGAAGCTCCGGCTACAGGTCCTTTGGCACTGCTGCCCTGTGCCACCTTCTCCATTTTTTTAGAGCTCAAGGTCTGGCTGGAACTGGACCCCTTTTGCTTATCCATTCCAGACATTTTTCACTTCACTCTGTGGCCCTGCAGCTGTTCTTTGACCCTGTCTCTCTCCCTATCTCTCTCCCTGTCTCTCTCCCTGTCTCTCTCCCTGTCTCTCTCCCTGTCTGATTAATTACTAGCCCTACACTGGCCCTGCAGTATCCCTGATGTGTAATATGGATTCCCTGAACAAATACACCCCAATTTCAACAACACAGGTCTCAGTGTTTCAGAACTCACACACAGTGCTTCTG
Organism: Rhinella marina; assembly: GCA_900303285.1. Taxonomy (NCBI): domain Eukaryota; kingdom Metazoa; phylum Chordata; class Amphibia; order Anura; family Bufonidae; genus Rhinella; species Rhinella marina. Next base: position 144,094 of record ONZH01003701.1, on the reverse strand, counting down.
CTCGTCTCAGCAGTCGCAGCAGAAGTGATGCGTCACTGGCTTACCGAGTCTGAGCCAATCATAGCAAGACCTGCCCACTAGGTCAGGTGACTGCTTTCTTCGAATAATGAACTAACAGTAAAAGTTTGCTAAGTAATCAAATTTGTACGCAACAGCGTATAGAGTAACTTATACGTAGCATTAGCGTACAATTCATCGGACAAGTATGTAGCGAATGCGTAGAAAGCCTTAGGAACATTTTTAAATCTTAACGAAGCGAATCTCCTAATAATCGGATTCGCTTCGCAGCTGAAAATTTCCAAGATTCGATACGAATCAACAAATCGGCGAATAGATTCGCTCATCTCTAGTTATTACTATTATTGGGGGTTTTTTTGCAACATATATTTTTCTTAGAAACCCAGAGGAACGTTGCCTAGCCTACAATAGTCATCACATATATTAAATGGTCTCTATAAAAAATAGTGCCCATCCAGAGGTCCTCCCAAAGCCTCTCAACTAAAAAAGCTGCTACTATCTGTCAGGTCTGGTCACCGGAGAACATAGGTTTCTATGTTTTGCTTGGTATTCTGAGTTTTTGTGTGTTTCTGTTTAGTGCCTACGCCTTGCCCTTAACCATGTTCACACTGTGGGTTGTTTTGGAGCCAACGCCCATCTTTCATGTTTTGTTTGTCTACTTAGGGTTAATACTCAGGTGCTGGGCTGGGTGGCTTCTCTGAATCTGGTCCATTCAGAACCTGGGGGTGGGATATCTTCCGGCATAAATACCTGCCTTCTTCTCTGCTCTTTGCTGGTTTTTGCATATCCTTGCTACTCCTGCTTGTGCGTTGTATTGTGTATCCTGACTGCTAAATTGACCCTTGGCTCGTATCTGACTACTCTACCGTCTTCCGATTTTGTACTTCGTTATCTCTGGTTTTCTGACGCGGATAGTTGACTACTCTTCTGTGTTTTGTTCGTCTCTGTTTGTTGTCCCTTTTCCCTGCACCTTAGGCAGAGTAATTGCAGTCCTCGTGGTTGTCGCCGTGTCGCCTAGGACACGGAGGCAAGTCGGCAGGGACAGGGGTTGGGGAGAGCTCAGGGATCACATCTCCCTTTTCTGTGTACCCCAACCTTGACACTATCTGGTTTGGTCTGATAAAGGGCTTTTGTCCTGAAAGGCTTAGTTGCAGATGTGATGCTGGCCATTTTTCTACTAAGTATGTTTAAAAGGCTGAGCAATGACTGAAAGGGTATGATGTAGTTGTGAAACATTCACCTTTTTTTAAATCCTCTTGGAAAGAAAGCTGAATTACACATATTTCTCATGTGTGAATGTTTATTTGTCTCAAATTAATTGCAAAATATTCAACTGAAAGTGAGGCATTCAACCTAATTTCCATAGAAAACAATTAGAATATCCCGCCCAGGATTACACTTCTCTCAATGCGACATGCAGGCTAGCTATCTTTCTAGACAGACAAAAGAACCAAAATGTCACAAGAGAAAATTGCCTTGCTTAGCTGACTGGCCTTTGTACTGGAGAACTCTTTGTGGTGCTCTTTATAATTAGGGAGACCAAAAAATATTCATCCAATTTTTCACATCACCATATTCTGACCCCCATAACTTTTTTATATTTTTGTCTACTAAGCTGTGTGGGGACTCATTTTTTGTGGAACGATCTGTAGTTTTTATTGATACCATTTTGGAGTGTGTTTATTTACAATTTGCACTTGCAACTAATAACCAACCTTGATGTGTGCTTACTTCCCTTTAATAAAACTTAGCTTTTATTACTTAACAATATGTTGTTCTAGTCACCCTTACTCAGTGATTTTGAAATTATCAGAATCGCTGTTTGGTTATAAACAGTTTCTACCTACTTTTCATAGGACCTCTCTAGTATTGCCCTGGAGCCAATTCTCCTATGCTATTCATGCTGTCTATATTGGTACTGCGCGCCTATACCTTTACATATAACTTGTTCAATATTATTGATGCCTCTCCCAATCTCTGGGCTCACTTGGCTTTTCCATTAGCGATTCTGGCTAAAATTCTATCTACACGTGCCCCCCGACATGTTTCGCTCTTACGAGCGTCTTCAGGGGTTTCGTAAGTTTTATTAAAGGGAAGTAAGCACACGTCAAGGATGGGTATTAGTTGCAAGTGCAAATTGTAAATAAATGTAAAATAGCACTACGTGAGCTTAGGTCTATTGTAAGAGGATTTTGGAGTGTGTGTAACTTTTTAATCACATTTTCTTACATTTTTTTGTTAAGAGATGCGATGAAAAAATGGCGAATCATTCATTTTTATAATTTCTCCATTACACCATTCGCAATATTAGAAAAATAGTTTTATATTTTAATAGTATGGGCATTTTTGGATGCAGTGATGCCTATGATGTTTATATTTTTTTGTTATTTATGTATTTATTTTTTTATTCTATGGAAAGGGGGTGATTTCAATTTTTATATTTTTTATTTTTATATATTTTTACATTTTTTTTTACTTTTTTTTTTTAATGTTTTTGTAGCCAATATTTTAGACTACAAGACTCACTAATTTTTTTTTCTTCAATATTACCATGTTTTGCATAAAGAAGCATGGTAATAGCTAAATTGCTCATTTCATATGTTGTTCTGCCACCTGCTGGCCAACATAATCCCCTATTGATGACGGCCTCTAAAGGACATGTGCGAGCAGGCTCCATGTTAACCCTTTGCTTCAGCACCGTACATGTAAGGGTTAAGTTAAATGTTGTGATTTATTGTATTTGTGCACCTAATGGCATTGTAAGGACAAATAAGGCTTAAACCTGTGTTTACAGGTTAGGTATCTGGGGAGATGGACCCTGGGTCTGCCCCCTAGAGGAGTCTAATCTAAGCAGAGGAAGAGGATAGACATGTGTGAGAAAGCCCAACAGACAAGGCCTCAAGTCCCAGAGAACCGAATCTGTGAGGCTACAGCTACACCAGAGTACATCAGAGAAAGAGAAGGAAGTTAGAAGGTCTATGGCCATGCATCGTAGTCAATCAACAAGGGGTTGTGCACATTTATAGCAGAGAAACTTTACTGTTGTGAGAGGGAACATTGCCAGCACACCTTTCTACGCTTTGAGATGGTTTGGTCGGCCATATCTTAAATCTGCACCCCTCGGCCTGGGAATTAGTAGAAGCATTTAACGAGATGCTCACTGCCAGCCTTAGGTTTTGCAGAAAGACTTTAGAGAGACAGAGAGAAGAAGCACTACTGCCCCCATCATTGCTGTTGTCTATACCTTCCTATTAGGGATGGATTGCACTGTAATATGCCTTGGAACCTAGCCTTGCTGTTGCCAGATGTACTACTACCCTTATTTTGCACTTTAGTAAAGAGAGACTTATTTATTGATACCAACTGACCTGGTTACTGACTCCGCTTTACATCAGCTGCTGCATCCACACTCATGCTTTGCACCCGACCAAACACCTGACACCAAGGGCACCTCAACTACCATCAGGCAGGAGCTCCAATACCAAGGTGTGCATCAAGGAAAATAAGGGTGAGCCTTCAAGTCGCCGCATGGACCCAAGAAGAGCCAGTGTGAGGATTGCTACTGTGAACTGTGGGTACTACTGCCACCAACATAGCAACAACCACTGCTCCTATCCTCCATTCCACTCTCCTAGGAGTGCTCTTTTAATGGGGTTGATCCTGCTGACAGATGCTCTTTAAGGTTCCATAAACGGAAGCAGTTTAATATAAAATGATTAATATTTTCAAGGTCTGCATATATCTTAGCCCCTGCTATTGTTGCTGGATTATGTGCTTCAGATTTGCTCCAGCGCAGGTCACTTTGTTGAAAATGCAAACAACTATTCAGTGTCATTGACATTGACAGAATGACATTTAAAGCTTCCAAAACACCCCGCATAGCTACCAGGCGACACCTACCTCTCCCATTCTCCACCGGCCCACTCCACCCACACACGTACACACATGCACGCTAATGTTCATGCGTTTTCAATGTGGAGAGGGAATTACATGTAGAGATCCAGTCAGGACACCTTCATAAGGCATTGGCACGATCCTGACGAAATCAAAAGGGATTGGCTGACTTCCTCTAATGTGTATGGACAATATCAAGAATTGGTAGAGAGTCTGGGGGCTGAGGACTTTAAAAAAGGTCTTGTTGAAGTGATGGCATATTGCCTGGAGATCATGATTGTTGGGGGGTCTGACTGGCAGTGCCCCCGCTGATCCGGGGAATGAAGGGCCATAGAGAGTGGTTCAGTTCTGTCATATCCTACAGTACCTAGTCAGCACTACAGAGCGCCACCTATGCAGGGAATAGATCTGAGGCTTCGGTGCTGATCGGTAGTGTTGCCAATTGATTATCAGGACCAATGAGGGTCTTGAGTAGTTGGACCACCACCCTAGATAGTGAGCACTATGGGGATCATTTACTATTCTGGAATATGTCTAAATTAGACATATTTCAGATGCAGATGGCCTTGCATCAGTTAGTTGTGCCGCTATCTGTGACTTTTCTCCGCTCAAGCCAGGTCTAAAATTGTGGGTGTGACGGGGAAGGGGACTGGTCGGCAGTCCCGTCTCATTCATCATTTTCTATGCCTGTTTTAGGTATAGAAAATGGTCAAAATGTAAGACAGTAAGGAAGCCGTCTTACATTTAAAACTGCCGCTGGATGCGCCGAAGTTATGGAGAGGCCGGATCCACCTCCAGCGCAGGGGCTTATTAAGACTGGCGTCTAAAACGTCAGTCTTAATAAATGTTCCCCTGTCTGGTTATATTACACTCCTCAACACTAAAATTGCAACACCAACATGTCTATATTTTTTTCACACACACAGGAAAAAAGTCGCGTATTTTTACGGACTGTCCTGAAATTTCTGGATGGTTGGCAACCCTGCTCCTATGTTTGGCCGTGCAAATGTCAGTTCTCCAATTATGTCTCTTTCTTTCTATAGTTCTTCTAGTAATACACACAGAGATCAGTTAGTCTCTGAAGTTTTCTTGGGCCTGAGAAGAAGAAACACATGGATTTTGCTTCCTTCCTCTCTGAAACTCCAGACTAGACTCACCTAAAGGTTAGGCGTTGGGCCAGCCCACATCTACCCCTCTACAGAGGCTGAGCCAGGATTTACTATCCTGGGTTTGCCATCCATATACACTATACTAGGTGCAATACATGATATGGTATAGACATTAATTATATAGCACTCTCTGACTTGCTAGAAGGTAGAGATCAGCGAATCTATTCGCTGTTTCGTAGATTCATATCGAATCTTACAAATTTTCTCCTCCGAAGCGAATCTGGATTTTTTCGGATTCGCTTCATATTATTCGTAAATTTTTGCTAAATTTTGAACGCTAACGATACGTATGAAACATATGAAACGTACGCATTCTGCGTGGGGCGGGAAAATGACGATACGCCCCCGCAAGAGCGGGAAAGTGAAGATACGCCCCCCACAAAACTGGAAAAAAACTGCCCGGCCCCACCGGGATCTGACTATTTGCACATATAGGGAGTGAAGACTCCTCCCTCAGTACTCCACCCTCCTCTGAACCAGTTTAGACCAGCGCTGAATACTGAGCAAACAGCAAGCATGGCTAAAGAGCTGTGTCCCAACTGGAACCAGATGGTCTTTGGGGACAAGTTCCCTGAACCATCGCCCGCTCCAGACATCAGGATGTCACACTCTGATATCAAGAGAACCCCAGCTTCAGTGCCCTTATTCTCCTTACCACCTGCTGAGGTTGCTGCGCATCGTGAGGCGGTTTGTCGTGAGGCAGTTGGGGCATCTGTTGTGGCTGGTGCGGCAGAGGTGGCTGGAGCATCCACTTCTCCGCCCAGGAGGAGATCAACAACACCTTCCATAAGGCAGAACCCGATTGTTCCACCATTGGTGACGACCCACGCGCAAACCCTCTGGGACTATAAAAATGCTGTGGAGGGACTGGGTGATCCAGGTCCTGGGAGATCCTACATTGGAATGCTGAAAGGGAACTATCCTGTGGTTTTCGGTCGAGCGAGGGTCTGGCTTCCTGGCAGACGTCAAGGACGGAAAGGAGTAAGGAGGTCAGTGAAACGGCCGTACCGGCCACAACCTCGTCACAGCCTGTACATGGGGGATCAGGCGGAGTACACCCCCATGGCGTCCCTGAAAGGCCCCTTTGCTACCGGGGTTACCCTCCTTTCTAAGCCCCTGGTACCTACATTGGAACCTGAAGTGTGGCCGGATGACCCACCAGGTCCAGGATGCTTGCGCTGCCTTCAGGAGTCCCCAGGTGAGTCCTCTGGTTCAGGGAAAAGCCACAGCCACAGCCAGAGCCTCTGATCCCTGGACTGCCAGCACCACCATCACCACAGTTCTTTCAGCTGGGTCAGCTAACAACGTCATCATTTACGTTCCAATCCATGGTAATCCACCAATAACAGCTGCCATGTAAGATGAAGTCAGCAGCAGCCAGTGAAGCTGGGGCTTCTTCCCTGGATACAACCTTGCCGGAACCGCTGCAGCCGGAAGTCCTTACCCCTGCTGTCCGGCAGGAGTATCCGGAAAAGCGCAAGTGGCTACAGCACTCACCAGTGTGACCACCACCCGGACCTGGTCAAGTCCGACTTCCAGAAGAAGAGGGCAGTGGAGTTCCACCACGGCAGCGAGCTTGGGGGCAGGAGCGTCCTCTGATGTCGTTTAGTAGAAGCTCAAGCGAGGAGGAATTCAGGTCCCTCATCTAAGGGACCCAACTACTGGCTGTCTCAAGGACACTTCAAGAGGACCTATGGGAGCCACACCATGGACTGCACCTGACGAGTGAGAGCTAGTTGGTACTTTTTGTGTTTGTTTGTTTAGTTTGTATTGCTCCCGTTTGACTCTCACCCAGATGGAAATAGCTGTCAGGACTCCCCCCAATTCTGCAGAAAATTCCCAGTTGTGCCTAAGCGTGCCTATTTTCCTTTTTCCCCCTTCTCAGGTTATTTGGGAGCCCCCTTTGCAAAAAGGCTTCTCTATTTGCTGCTATTATCTATTATCCATGTGGATTACAATTGAATGTTGGACTATGTGTTCCAGACAGTGTTTTATCATGCCAAGGAGCCACGAGGAGAGACTTAAACGTATATCTGAGTCTTTTATGCTTGCAAATGTGAAATTGATTGCACTAAAATGTTTGCATAATTATGTCTTTGCTGTATTTTAGCTACACTGTTCTTAATGGTTCAGCACTTTAGCCCATTGTGTGTATTCTTTTTCTCGTACTGCAATGTGTCCTATTATGCACGTATTGTACGGTGTTTTTAGTAAATTATGCACTTAGCTGGATAGCTAGAAGTGAGCACCTTACTTTTCCACCTCATGTGGACTGCCTCTAAAGATTGTACGCCAGCTGCCTAGCCTCGTGCGTATGACGCATTCGCGAGTAAATAGTACGCTAAGGATTCGTACATAAATTTGTACGCAAATGCTTACGTTTGCGTACTTTTAACCTACACTGGACTGTACGTTCGTTAATTTATACAGGAATGTTCGCAAAACAACAATTGTTTTTTTGAACCGCAGATTAGACCGAGATGAAATTCGTTTAAGTACGAATCATTGTCAGAAATTTCGTCGAAAATTCACCCAAAAGCCGAATTCTTTGGATGATTCGCTTCATCTCGTATACTTCTTTACCAATGTCTGTATGTCATGAGCTATACCCTCCCTCTGATCCTCAGGCTTGTGTCATGAGACCAAACAATCAAACTTTTACAAAGAACACAGCATTTCAGGAAGTCCAGTTTTCTATTGTATTTTCTATGGGAAGCCTCAGTCTCAGTCTCATAGGAATGAATAGAGACGTAACTGACTTCCTATCCTGTATCAGTTGGAGAGCAGAGTGCTGGTCACATGACACAGCTGAGGATCAGAAGCGAGGTTATAACAAACTAATACAGATGAAAAGATAACATTAAACTACAGATTACATCATGCGCCTTTTCTACAGGTCAGAGGATAAAACATTTTTGTGGGAGTGATCTTTTAAGTAACAAACCAATTGAAAATACCACCTAAACTGGGGTACTACAGGTATTAAGTGTATGGAGGGAATTTAGGACTTTAAAAAGTTGAAGATTTTGCAAAGGACCTATGTGTGCAAAAATATGCAGCTTTTTATCCTTTTTCACCACCCTCTTGCCACTTTACCAAAAAGTTGTTGCTTCTTGGTGGAAAGGGTATGGGTATTCCCAGCTCGAAACATTTACTACAATTTACAACAAAAATTGGTGTAAATTAAAGCTGCCATAGATTTCACTTTATGGGGAGCAGGAGGGCCACGGACATGCAAATTATTTAAGAGACTTGCCTCTTAAAACCAGGGGGTGCACCACCAATGAAGCCCAGGTGAGGCGACCGGCCTCAGGCAGCGCCAGGTAGGGGCAAGAGGGGGGCAGCGGAAGGGCCATGGGCAATGATAGTTTTTGCCTCAGGCAGCAGAAAGGCTAGGTGCACCCCTGCTTAAAACGATACCTATGTAATGGCTAAAATGGCTGAGAAATGGGACGACAAAAGCATTGAAATGAATGATGGCGCTCAGAAATGATTGTGTCACATTGTAAACCTCAATAGTCATTGTAAGCTCGTCAGCACTTTCATGTCCTGAACTGAACTGAAGCGAGCATGCACATAGTTTTCACAGACATGTTATTTGCACCTTCATGATATGGGCCAAGTACTTAGTGGAACTATCTCAAAATCAGAAAAAAACAACGACTTTTAGCCTGCTATACATTAAGGTATTTACTTTCCGCAGCCTAAACATTGCTGGTTGGTGGCAGGTTAAATAATCATCCTGGAATGAAGCCACCTGACAGCTTTTTCTCCGCAGTTCAATGAAGATCGAGGGGTAGCTGACTGTCAGACCGGACTGACCACAAGCCAGAGATAATGGGAGAGAGTTATCAAACTGGTGTCAAGGAAAACTGGTTTAGTCGCCCATAGCAACCAATCAGATTACACCTTTCATTTTCTAAAGGAGCTTTGAAAACTGAAAGGTGGAATCTGATTGGTTGCTATAAGTGACTGAGATAGTTTTGCTTTACACTAGTTCTGATAAATCTACCCCAATGTCCTGACTGACCCCCTCATCTGGTCTGGTCGGCTGGAGAATTTTCTGTGGCTGCTTATTGCTGGAGGGCTTTTAGTGTGTGTTTAGGTGTAAACCCTGCTGTATTCAGAATAAAAACCTATTGCATTGTGTGCAACAACCAACAGTTGTGGTTATGGATCAGGCTAAGAAATTAGTTGCTTGTTTCATATTTGCGTGTGCCGATCCAGCAGGCTGTTCCGGCTTGGAGCAGCCTGCCAGAAGACGCTACCAAAATGCCATCCAGTCCCATTAACTATAATGGGGTCCGGTGGTGACCCGGGCGAGATCCGGCAAATATGCCAAGAATCGGCCGGACAAATACCGCTGCAAGGGTAAAGGGAGTTTGTCACCTCCCTAACTGGGTTAAAAAATAACCATTTCTCAGGAATAGAGGACCGGATTTTCTCAAAAAAAGTAATGATTGCTTTCTTGATTTTGAAGGTGGCAGACTTCCTTGAATATGAATTGTGCAGCAGTATTAGGTAGACATTGTACAGCACTATTACATGAGTTATAGAGTGGTTATTCAGTCACTGTTTGTTGGTATTATTTGAGCACTGTCTGGTGGTGGCAGCACTTTATTGTATATTATCACTGTTACAGAGAAGATGTGGATCCTCTATGTCTACTGAACAGATTTGTCTTTGGGCTACTCCTTAAAGACTTATGTAAGTGGCCCCTTTAGTGTTCACCTTTTAACCCCTGTACAGGAATCTGAACTCCACTGCAGGGGAAATACCAGGCCTCTACTTCTTGGAGTAGTCTCTGTTCAGTAGACTACTGACCCACAGGTGACAAGAGACACCGAGCACCAAGGGATCAGGCAAAACTTTAGTCAAGGACAGACCGAGGTCAGGGCAGGCAAAGTTCATGCAATCCAATAAACAAACCAAAATCACGGCAGGCAGTTCAGGGTCAGTATGTAGACCAAGCAGAGGTCAGGTCAGGAAGTGAAGGGTCCAATCCAGAAGTCAGGCAAAAGTCAGTACACAGATAGACACACAAGTTAATGTTACACCTATTACTCAGTCACCCTCCCAGGACAATGCCTTAAATAACAAAGGGCAGCCAACCATAGGCTGGGGAAAATTAGGGAGTGAAATGCTGGCCCTTTAAGAGACACTGAGGCATCAGGCAAATTTATAATCAGGGACAGGCTGAGCTCAGGGAAGGCAGAGCACGAGCTATACGGTAAACAGCCCCAGGTCAGGGCAGGAAGAAAATAGTCAATCTGGAAATCAGACACAGGTCAGGTCAGACAGAGGAGTATCAGAATCCAGTAAACAGTTTCCAACAATTGGCTGGGGAAAATTGGATGTGCTTTATCCCTTTAAGAGCTGGAGGAAACGCATGTGCCCACAAAATTTTCCCATAGATGTCAATAAACATCTGCAGACTATAGGTTTCTATGGTCCATGTGGCTGCTGTAAAGCAAATCTTTAAATGCTATTAACACCAGTTCAGGCAACAGAGCTACCGCCATACAATGTGCAGAAAAAAAGATTAAAAAACAGCAGCAAATATAGATGATCTGTTATGTTATTCAGTTTTTAATAATGGGAAAAAAATCCTGAAAAATTAAGCAATCAGAAAAATTAGAAGCCCCCACCTATCCAACATTACCAGTACATTTTTAATGTTCTCTATTCTTTGCTTTTTTCACCCTACTGCCAGGAGGAACGCTCTGAGTCTGACCCCTGGCTACATATGAAACCTGTATCAGCAGATGACAGCAGATCATCCGGCTGAGACTGAGATGAGCGTGCCATCCACTCCACTACCTCATCCACTTTCTCCTCCACTACAATTTTGCGCCTTGGTGGGTTAGCCTGGTGGAACACCGGCCAAGTATTGAGAATACTACAAGTAGATGCTCCGGCTACAGGTCCTTTGGCACTGCTGCCCTGTGCCACCTTCTGCTTTTTTTTAGAGCTCGAGGTCTGGCTGGAACCCTTTTGCTAATCCATTCCAGACATTTTTCAATTCAATCTGTGACCCTGCAGCTGGTCTTGCCCTGCAGTATCCCTGATGTGTAATATGGATTCCCAGAGCAATTACACTCCAATTTTCACAAAACAGGTCTCAGAACTTCACACACAGTGCTTTGCGTCTCAGCAGTCGCAGCAGAAGTGATGTGTCACTGGCTTACCGAGCCTGAGCCAATCAGAGCAAGCCCTGGCCACTAGGTCAGGTGACCGCTTTCTTCCCGGGCTTTTGCGCACGAATAACGAACAGTAAAAGTTCGCTAATGAATTAGCAACAGTAACTTATACGTAGCAATAGCGTATAATTTATAGGACAAACTACGTAGCGAATGGTCACAAAGCCGAAGCGAATCACCTAATATTCGGATTCGCTTCGCAGCTAAAAATTTCCAAGATTCGATACGAATCAACGAATCGGCGAATAGATTCACTCATCTCTAGTAAATAGGTAGGAAAAATCAAAGGAAAATACATACAATGCAACCGCACACCGCTACTAGATAAAGCACAAAATAGTGATACAGAGCTCATGCTATGCTTGTTTTATAAATCAGAGACTCTTGGCAAATATATTTTGTACAAAATTATCTGAGCCCATTCACCACAGTCAAGGTGGTCTCTGCAGAATGGGAACCTAACACTATCTCCTACCTGTTATGTGCCAGACTTGGCTTCCATATAATCAGGGGGTGTTTTGTTTCACATGCATGCTGTATTCACTCTGCCTTTTGCCATTTCTGGTGCTTCAAAGGCCTCCCCTAGTTCAGGAGTGTAGATACTAGCATACATGCCGAATCACTCGGCTTTATAGTTGCACTGATTAAAAACAACCTGTGGGGCATGCATGTGGAACAAAACACCCCCTGATTATATGGAAGCCAAGTCTGGCACATAACAGGTAGGAGATAGTGTTAGGTTCCCATTCTGCAGAGAACACCTTGACGATCCGGTGAATGGGCTCAGATAATTTTGTACAAAATATATTTGCCAAGAGTCTCTAATTTATCAAACAAGCATAGCATGAGCTTTGGAATACTCTATATCATTATGGCATTTTGTGCTTTATCTGGCAGCAGTGTGCGGTTGCATTCTATGTATTTTCCTTTGACATGTATTTAGCCATAGCAACCAGCACCTGCACTCTGGGATGTGCTGACTGAAATTTCTCTTTTTTTCTTTGTAAGGAAAAATCAAAGGAAAGGAAATTTAAAGAAACAAGTCGAGTTCAAAAAATGATGAAAAATGATGAAAATCAGACAAATGTACAAGGCCTGGTAGTACACCACAACTATCCCTATAACCAGTCCAATTCCATCCATGGTCAATAGCCACAATTCTAAAGATTATACTGAATAAGCGACATTATCTTTCCATTTTTCCAACATATATTTTCCAACAATATATATATTTTTTAATATAACAAAAAAAATCTTTCTTCAAAATGTAGCATTTTTTAACCAAAAATGATTTTTTTTAAATGGTTAGGACTAGAGATGACCGAATCTATTTGCCGATTCGTATCGAATCTTGGAAATTTTACAGCTGCGAAGCAAATCCGAATTTCTTTGGATTCGCTTCGTATTATTCGTAAATCTTTGCAAAATTTTACACGCTAACGATACGTACGATACGTATGAAACGTAAGAAAAGTACGCATTCTGCGTGAGGCGGGACAATGACGATACGCCCACGCAAGAGCGGGAAAGTGAAGATACACCCCCCCTCCAAACTGGAAAAAAACAGCCCGGCCCACCGGGATATAACTGTTTTGCACATATAGGGAGTGAAGACTCCTCCCTCAGTTCTCCACCCTCCTCTGAAGTCTGAACCAGTTTAGACCAGCGCTGACCTCAGAGCAAGAGGCAAGCATCATGGCTAAAAAACAGCTGCGTCCAAATTGGAACGAAATGTATTTTGGAGACGACTTACCTGAACCACCACCCGCTCCAGACATCAGGGTGTCACAAGTCTGCCAGAGAAACCCAGCTTCAGTGCCTGTATGTTCCTTACCACCTGCTGAGCTTGCTGTTGCTGCGACTGGTGAGGCGGCTGGAGCGCCTGCTTTGGCTCCTGCGGCTGGAGCGCCTGCTTTGGCTCCTGCGGCTGGAACGTCTGCTTTGGCTCCTGCGGCTGGAATGTCTTCTTTGGCTCCTGCGGCTGGAACGTCTGCTTTGGCTCCTGCGGCTGGAACGTCTGCTTTGGCTCCTTCGGCTGGAACGTCTGCTTTGGATCCTGCGGCTGGAACGTCTGCTTTGGCTCCTGCGGCTGGAATGTCTGCTTTGGCTCCTGCGGCGGAGGCAGCTGGAGCGTCTACTTCGCTGCCCAGGAGGAAATCCACCCCTTTCAAACACCAGAACCCAATTGTCCCACCATCTGTGACAGTGCATGCACAGACCCTCTGGGACTATAAAACCGCACTGGAGGACTGGGTCATACAGGTACTCGACCACCCTAGGCCGGGAGATCCTGCATTGGAATGGAGAAAGGGAACTGTGATTTGGTTTTCCGTTGGGAGAGGGTCTGGCTTCCTGCAGGATGATGAGGATGGAAAGGAGCATTTTGTGAGCCGCAGGTCGGTGAAACGGCCTTACCTGCCACAACATCGGCATAGTCTGTACGTGGGGGATCAGGTGGAGTACACCCCCATGGCGTCCCTTTGCGACCGGGGTTGCCCTCCTTTCAAAGCCTCTAGTGCCTACAATGGAACCAGAAGTGTGGCCGGATGAACCACCAGGTCCAGGACGCTTGCACTGCCTGCAGGAGTGCCCAGATGGCGTCCTCTGGTTAAGGGAAAAGCCGCAGCCCCAGCCGGAGCCTCTGATTCCTGGACTGTCACCACCACCACCACAGTCCTTACAGATGGGTCAGCTGACCATGTTATCATTCATCTTTCAATCCACGGTGGTCTACCAATACCAGCTGCCGTAGAAGATGAAGCCAGCAGCCGGGGAAGCTGGGGCTTCTTTCCTGGATGCAACCTTTCTGGAACCGCTGCAGCCAGAAGTCCTTACCCCTGCTGTCCCGGCAGGAGCATCCGGAAAAGCGAAAATGGCTGCAGCGTGCGTCGCCACCACCCAGACCCGGTCAAGTCCAACTTCAGGAAGAAGAGGGCTTTGGAATTCCACCACCATTTTTTCTTTTCCAGAGCATGGCTTACAAGAGGCAGGAGCGTCCTCTGATGAGCTTCAGCAGCTCGAGCGAGGAGGACTTCAGGTCCCTCATATGAGGAACCCAACTACTGGCAGTGTCAAGGACACTGCTGGAGAACCTATGGGAGCCACACACTGGACTGCACCTGACGGGTGAGCTGCTAGTTGGCAGTTGTTTTTGTTTAGTTTCTGTTGCCCCTGTTTGACTCTCACCCAGATGGGCGTGGCTGTCAGGACTCCCCCCATTCTGCAGAAATTTCCCTGTTGCGCCGAAGTGCGTCTATTTTCCTTTTTACCCCTTTCTCAGGTTATTTGGGAGCCCCTTTTCCAAAAAGGTTCTCTATTTGCTGCTATTCTCTATTATCCATGCGTATTACACATTACCTGTTTGGATTACAATTTAACCTAACGTGGATTAATTTACAATTGAATATTGGAATATGTGTTCCAGACAGTGTTTTATCATGCCATCTAGGATCCATAAGGAGAGACTCAAACGTATATATGAGCCTTTTATGCTTGCTAATGTGAAATTGATTGCACTAAAATGTTTGCATACTTATGTCTTTGCTGTATTTTCGCTACACCGTTTTAGATGGTTCAGCACTTTAGCCCATTGTGTGTATTCTTTTTCTGGTACTGCAAAGTGTCCTATTATGCACTTATTGTACGGTGTTTTTAGTAAATTATTCACTTATTGATAGCTAGCAGCAGTGAGCACCTTTTTTTTTGTAGTTCATATGGACTGCCTCTAAAGATTGTACGCCGCGGCCTAGCCTCGTATGACGCGTCAATAGTACGCTAAGGATTCGTACGCACTTTTGTACGCTAATGCTTAGGTATTGCGTATTTTAACTACGCTGACCGTACGTACGTAATTTGGGCAGGAATGTTCGCAAAAAACGTGTATTTTGGTTTTTTTCGAAGATTCGACGAATAAGTTAGTTTAAATACGAATCTTATCAGAAATTTGATTGGATCAAAATTGGATTGGATCAAAAAGTAATCAAATTCAAATTATTCAATATTTCTTCCCAAAAATTTAAATGTTTTTGATATTGCATTTTTATCTATTTTATGCACGGTGAACAACTCAATGAGCTCTGAACTTTCATCTACTTGTTTGATCTTACTCTCTGATCTATTTACTGCATGCCATAGTTAGACATATCTAAACATGGTACAGTATGTCTCCTGGTTGCATAGTTCGTACAGTTGAAAGAGGACATACAGATGTAACAAACATTAACTTGACGTGGTATGTTTCCCCGTTGATAAGTTCGGTTGAAAGAGGACGTACAGGTGTAAGAAACCTTAAATTCACACTTAACGCATTAAATACAATACACAGTGGCGTAAAGTTTAATTTGAATTTTTCAAGTGTCAAGTTAAAGGGGTTCTCCCATGGTTAATGTATAAAATGGAAAATCATACATAATCTAATACATGACAATCTCTTTCTAACAAAGCTAGAACCAGCCCTGGACCCCACATGGATCCAGAGATATTCCCATTCATTGCTCCAATTGCTCTGCTAGATTTCTTTCAAGCTTAGGGGACGTTTCCTTTCTCAGGAGTATGTCCTTTCTGCTGCAGGTGGCAGTTGAAGGATTGAACTGAGCATGTGCGTCCGTCTGAGTGAGCAGGACAGAGAAATGAGAAAAAGAGGAAACAGCAGGTGGCGCTATACAGATCGATTTCATTTAATAACTCAGTAGCTATAATAATAGCATGCAATTTGTATTCAGAGCCAGGTGCTGGCTTGAAATATGTAGAATATTTTTTGGGGGACAACCCTGTTAACGTTTATCAAGTTCAATAAGGAGATAGGAGAGAATGTGGATGAAGAGAAAGGGCATAGGAAAAATGTATAATGTTGTATCTCCCTACTGACCGAAAGAAGATGAAAAGGCAATGGCCAATCTGCCCTAACAAGGAAATAAATCCCCTCCTGATCTGAAGAGGCAATCATATGGAATAAATATTTAAAACCAGCTAGTAACCTGTTCCACAGATTCGCAAGTTGTACAGTGAAGAACCAGCTCTTGAGTTGACTATTTCACACAATTTCAGTTCCTACAGTTTCTCTGATACGTCCTTACTTTATTAAATCTGTTAAACCTGTATGGGCATCTGACTGGCAGGTCACTGATGACGGGTAGGTTGACGGGTCAGCCAAAAGAGCTGGTCATATCTGATTCCATATTGGAAAGTGCAGGAAGCAAGCACCTCCTCTTTGACCACATCTCCTAGCAAAGCATTATATTCTGCTGGTATTAGATTCTGCTAAAGCAGTATATTGTTCCGATCTATCTATCTCCGATCTATCTATCTATCTATCTATCTATCTATCTATCTATCTATCTATCTATCTCATATCTATCTATCTATCTATCTAACAATTTCATATCTATCTATGTATCTATATATCTCCTATCTATCTATCTATCTATCTATCTATCTATCTATCTATCTATCTATCTATCTATCTATCTGTCTATTTATCTATCTAACTAATATCTATCTATCTCCTATCTATCTATCTATATCCTATCTATCTCCTATCTATCTATCTATCTATCTATCTAATATCTATCTCCTATCTATCTATCTATCTATCTATCTATCTATCTCCTATCTATCTATCTCAAATCTATCTGTATGCCTGTCTGTCTATCAATTCAATTCAATAAAGCTTTATTGGCACGTCCAAATAAAACATTTAGTATTGCCAAAGCAAAAAGAAATAATAGGTATTGTGGAGGGGGGTTTGATGTGGGAATTAGAGGGCAGTATAGGGGTATAATAGTCCATGGTGTAGGGGCAGTATAGGGGTATAATAGTCCATGGTGTAAGGGCATTATAGGGGTATAATAGTCCATGGTGTAGGGGCAGTATAGGGTATAATAGTCCATGGTGTAGGGGCAGTATAGGGGTATAATAGTCCATGGTGTAGGGGCAGTATAGGGGTATAATAGTCCATGGTGTAGGGGCAGTATAGGGGTATAATAGTCCATGGTGTAGGGGCAGTATAGGGGTATAATAGTCCATGGTGTAGGGGCAGTATAGGGGTATAATAGTCCATGGTGTAGGGGCAGTATAGGGGTATAATAGTCCATGGTGTAGGGGCAGTATAGGGGTATAATAGTCCATGGTGTAGGGGCAGTATAGGGGTATAATAGTCCATGGTGTAGGGGCAATATAGGGGTATAATAGTCCATGGTCTCATCTTCCTCTTAGTTGGTGGCAGGTGGAGACATATTGGGCAGCGATCTCCACAGTTGACTCCTCTTCTCCCAGTAGGATGTGGAGTTTTCTCCGCTCATCTATGGAGGTGAAGTCCAGGATGTGAGTGGAGAGTCTCTAGAAGTACGTGGCCCTCACGGGTGAGTAATTGCTGCAGTGTAGCAGGAAGTGGGCCTCGTCCTCCAGGGCCCCCTGCTCGCAGTGCTGGCACAGTCTTCCTTCCCGCGGCTTGTATGTCTGCCTGTGCCGCTCCGTCTCCATCTCCAGGCTGTGTGCACTCAGTCTGTACAGGCTCAGGGTCTGTGTGTGTTTGGGGTGGGATATCCTCTCCAGGTAGGGCGCCATGGTGTAGTCCCTTTGCAGTGATTGGTAGATGGTGAGTTTCTGGTTGGTGTCTATTTCTCTTATCCATTCCTCTATGTATCGCTCTTTGCCGCTCTCTATGACCCCCTTTAATTGTGCTTTGTTCAGGGCATGTTGGGGGTTACGGTTGGACAGGCAGCTGTCACTCGGTTGGAGGGCGTAGGGTTTGCTCTGGGCCATGAGGCTCAGCCAGGCTTGGTGGTGGTAAGAGCCGGGGCTGCTGCCCTGTACGTGTGCCCAGAATGATATTGCCCTCTTCTGCACTGTGAGCCATAGTGGAAACCTGCCCAGCTCTGCCCGGTACGCCATGTTGGAGGTGCTGCCATGGACTTGGAGAAGGTATTTGCAGAACTCTAGATGAAAGGTCTCTGTTGGGCTGGAATCCCACTTTGACTGGTCTGGGTAGGTGGCCGGGCCCCACACCTCACTGCCATAGAGCAGGATCGGGGCGATGACACCGTCAAATATTTTCAGCCAGACCCTCAGTGGTGGTTTGAGATGGTACAGTTGCCTTCTGATGGCGTAGAAGGTTCTGCAGGCTAGTCTATCAAAAAAAACAGCAGCACTTTAACAAAGGTGAATGAGTTCTATCTATCCATCTCATATTTATCTACCCATCTATCGTTCCTTCATGAGTGCAGTGATTATATAAAGTGATGTACACACGAGATGTTCCTCCAGTTGACACTAGACACAGATGGTAAGAACCACTCATGTTTTGGTATCAGACCACGCTAAGTGAAACTCTTCCTTCACCTGACTTTACCACTTGTCTCACTAGCTTTTAGCTGACTAATCCGGTTCTAGTTTGTTCCTCTGATCTCACATGTACATCACATGGAGCCCGAGGCAGAATATTTTTGGCCAATTTATTGCTGATGCATTGCTGACACTCATGAGATTTTACATGTAACTGCGCTCGTTGTAAAGCAGTGATTAGTACAATTATTTCATTCTCTTTAAAGGGGTTCTCTGGGAATTAAGAAAATTAAAATACTTAAATATTACTTTATTATAAATATATTCCCAAATACCTTTCATTACTTATAATGGCTCGCTTTGTCTGGGGAGCAATGATTTAGGAGAAACAAAATGGCCGCCGTCCTATTAGTACACACAGAACCTGTCCTAATCACACAGGAGGACAAGTTACTTCACAACACTGAGGTAAAGAGCTGCCTCATCCTCCTGTGTCTATCATGAATACACATGATAAGATCTTTAGCCGAATCTTTGTGGGAATGGGTTTCATGAGGAGACATGAAGTACAGAGCGGAGGGTGGGGGTAATGAGCAGCAGCTCTTGTATGTAGTATTCATTACCACAGTCTGTCCTGCCCATCCTTCTGTACTTTATTTCTCCTCATGAACTCCATTCCTACAGAGATTCAGCTGAGGATCTTATTAAAGTGTATTCAGGATCATAATCCCTGACAAGCAGAGCAGAGAGGAGGATGAGGCAGCTCTTTACCTCAGTGTTGTGAAGTAACTTGTCCTCCTGTGTGATTAGGACAGGTTCTGTGTGTACTAATAGGACGGCGGCCATTTTGTTTCTCCTAATGATTGCTCCCTAGACAAAACGAGCCATTATAACTAATGAAATGTATTTGGTAATATATTTATAATAAAGTAATATTTAAGTATTTTCATTTTCTTAATTCCCGGAGAACCCCTTTAAGTGTCATACGGAAGGGAACTTACATTTGATTAATCCCTTAAAGGTGGTGTGTCAGGAAGACCATGACCCTTTATGAGTCAGAGCAACATCTTGGATCTTCTAGTCTTCCATGTCTAGTCATTCATACTACAAGCCTGGCAAGTCAATAATTATTTCTTTAGTAATTTTATTATTATGTCTTTAGTAGATTCCATTTTTTACACATTTCCCCCAATACAATAATCCTGTAATTAACCCACCTGGACCAACGAGATACTTGCACTGAGTCTTCTCTTCCTTGTGTCAGGTCCAGGACATCATAATGTATGTGTAATGTTCAGTTCTAAATGCTGAATTTACCTTTGGAGGCACTGTCCTTTTTGGCAACCCCTTTGACCATGAAACTGGTGATCACAGAACAGATCACCACAGATCCAGTTTTCCTAGTCCTGAATGGCAAAGTCCATGCAGTTGATCAATGCAAGGAAAAGGCCATTCAAATAAATGAGTAACCCTGTAATATACGACTATGTTTAGTCCACCAGTGGTTCTCCACTCTAGCTGATAAGGAAATCCTAATTTGAGGTGCTCACTTCTATAGTGTCATATAGTCATAGACTTAACAGACTAAAAGCAAAACCATGAAACAGATATATATAGCAATTCCTAGTGGAAATTGCATAAGTGAAAGATATACAGTACAAACCAAAAGTTTGGACACACCTTCTCATTCAAAGAGTTTTCTGTATTTCTATGACTATGAAAATTATAGATTCACACTAAAGGCATCAAAACTATGAATTAACACATGTGGAATTATATACTTAACAAAAAAGTGTGAAACAACTGAAAATATGTCTTATATTCTAGGTTCTTCAAAGTAGCCACCTTTTGCTTTGATTACTGCTTTGCACACTCTTGGCATTCTCTTGATGAGCTTCAAGAGGTAGTCACCTGAAATGGTTTTCACTTCACGGGTGTGCCCTGTCAGGTTTAATAAGTGGGATTTCTTGCCTTATAAATGGGGTTGGGACCATGAGTTGTGTTGGGCAGAAGTCAGGTGGATACACAGCTGATAGTCCTACTGAATAGACTGTTAGAATTTGTATTATGGCAAGAAAAAAGCAGCTAAGTAAAGAAAAACGAGTGGCCATCATTACTTTAAGAAATGAAAGTCAGTAAGTCCGAAAAATTGGGAAAACTTTGAAAGTGTCCCCAAGTGCAGTCGTAAAAACCATCAAGCGCTACAAAGAAACTGAGGACCGCCCCAGGAAAGGAAGACCAAGAGTCACCTCTGCTGCGGAGGATAAGTTCATCTGAGTCACCAGCCTCAGAAATCGCAGGTTAACAGCAGCTCAGATTAGAGACCAGGTCAATGCCACACAGAGTTCTAGCAGCAGACACATCTCTACAACAACTGTTAAGAGGAGACTGTGTGCAGCAGGCCTTCATGGTGGAAACCACTGCTAAGGACAGGCAACAAGCAGAAGAGACTTGTTTGGGCTAAAGAACACAAGGAATGGACATTAGACCAGTGGAAATCTGTGCTTTGGTCTGATGAGTCCAAATTTGAGATCTTTGGCTCCAACCAACCGTGTCTTTGTGCGACGCAGAAAAGGTGAACGGATGGACTCTACATGCCTGGTTCCCACCGTGAAGCATGGAGGAGGAGGTGTGATGGTGTGGCGGTGCTTTGCTGGTGACACCATTGGGGATTTTTTCAAAATTGAAGGCATACTGAACCAGCATGGCTACCACAGCATCTTGCAGCGGCATGCTATTCCATCCGGTTTGCGTTTAGTTGGACCATCATTTATTTATCAACAGGACAATGACTCCAAACACACCTCCAGGCTGTGTAAGTGCTATCTGACCAAGAAGGAGAGTGATGGGGTGCTACGCCAGATGACCTGGCCTCCACAGTCACCAGACCTGAACCCAATCGAGATGGTTTGGGGTGAGCTGGACCGCAGAGTGAAGGCAAAAGGGCCAACAAGTGCTAAGCATCTCTGGGAACTCCTTCAAGACTGTTGGAATACCATTTCAGGTGACTACCTCTTGAAGCTCATCAAGAGAATGCCAAGAGTGTGCAAAGCAGTAATCAAAGCAAAAGGTGGCTACTTTGAAGAACCTAGAATATAAGACATATTTTCAGTTGTTTCACACTTTTTTGTTAAGTATATAATTCTACATGTGTTAATTCATAGTTTTGATGCTTTCAGTGTGAATCTACAATTTTCATAGTCATGAAAATACAGAAAACTCTTTGAATGAGAAGGTGTGTCCAAACTTTTGATCTGTACTGTATATCCCAAAAATGTATCAGAAAGTGTAGAACATGAAAGGATAACAAAAATCAAATTCTAATTTAACAAAAAAGAGAGTTTACAGGACAGTAATGGTGCAGATCAGTTCCACACCACATGAACACACCCTCCATCTTCACTGAGGGATTAAGAGTTCAGTAACCTAGACGCCAAGGGTAGGCATGGTGGTTGGAGGCAGTGGAGAGGATGGCAGTGGTAGTAGTTCAGGTGGCTTGTCCTTTTTCAGCTCTCTCTAGGCCAAGTGTGCAGTGGTTGGAGGGCGCACCCTTTCTTCCCTTGAGGAACACCCTGGGCTTCCTGAGGTTCTTGTCTGGTGTTAGGTTGGGGGCCTTTGATTTTAAGTGGATGGATGCAATGCAGTAGCGCAGATGTAGAAGCTGGCCATTTGGTTGCAAGTCTCACTTTACAGAATAGATGATAGGAGTTGCAGTACACAGGGCGGCGTTAGGTGCAGTTCCAAGGTATTTTACAGAGTAGGCTTTTCCCAATAGCTGTGTATAGGCAGCAGCAATTATGGTAGTAATCCTCCGTGAGTCTCACTCTAAGTATACTTTACAATCTTCCCAAGTAACCACAAGTGTGCAATTCCATTCTCATTGACTCTTGCTGCGATGCCCAGGCTCCGAGTTGCAGTATTTAGATCTGGATGGCCAGTCCATCTCAAAGCAATTTACAGTATAGTACATATAATCCACATGCAGTAAAGTATTTTGCCATAAACGAGCGATTACTTTACTGTCTTTATCCATCATGGCATTTATGTGATTCTCAGTCATCAATCTCTTTCTCTCAGGGGTAGACTTTTTGATTGTTCTCAGACAAGTTTTATTCTCAGGGATGGTGCTTTCCTGGATGAGGCTTCTCTTTGGGCTTACTGTTTTAGGAGCTCACAAATGAACGTCTTATCTCTGTGCTAGGCATTCCCTACTCCACAAGCCAAGGTGGTGGCAGATCTAACCTGTCTACCTAACTAGGACTAACAGTGTTCATTTTTTTGTCGCCCATACAAAACCATTTGGGAGGTTTGTCAAAAATGGTGTAAAGGAAAACTGGCTTAGTCATCCACAGCAACCAATCGGATTCCACCTTTCATTTTTCAGAGCTTATTTGGAAAATGAAAGATGGAATGTGATCAGTTGCTATGGACGACTAAGCCAGTTTTTCTTTGCATCAGTTTTGATATAGTTAAAAATCTGTTCAAAAAATTATACATTATTTGGAAGTACCATCAGTTTTTTTTGTATTAGCTCTATAAGCTATATAATAGATACAACCTCCAATAAAGCTAAAAAAAATTACATAAATAACAATCACTTATAAAAACTACTGTATATAAAAAAGTAAAGAACAGCCATATTAAAACATACTTAATCTTTATCAATATATCAACACAAAACACCATAAAATCAGATAAAACATCACCAGAAGGAAGAAGGCTATCATTAATCAACAATATATTAAATAGTACATGAGAAATAATGGATTCAAAATAAATGCTAATAATATATAGAAATGACTAATTTATATTATACTATTGCATCATGCTGTAGCTTATTGAAATACGAACATTAGATTTTGTAGTAGATTAAATTGATTTATGCACTTTTCTATATAATTATTTTAATTATTATTAATTTCTATGACATTATTTGATTGCATTTTTAGCCTATTGCAATAAGATTAATAGTTTTGGAGATGTCTTGCTGATTTAATTTATATACTGTAGATATTTTATATATTTTTAGTATTTATTTATAATCATCATGCATTAATACTGAGAATTATTACCACCTAGTATACTTATATACATGTACTTTATATTTCATATAATATTTATCATATACAGTGCCTTGAAAAAGTATTCCTACCCCGTAATCCCGCGCAGGCGCAGTACATCAAGTGGTCTGCTGCCCGTGCGGTCTGCGGGCAACGGCCTCACAGGATGTACTGCGCCTGCGCGGGATTACAGCCGTGCCGGAGCTTCACTGCTTGAAGCAGTGAAGTGAATATTAATGAGGTGGGCGGTCCTGGGCTCCAACGGAATCAGCGTGGCCGGGCTCCAACATCGCTCGGCACATCCCCTTGGGCTCCTTAAGTAAGAGATTGACAGTTGATAAAAAAGGTTTTTTTTAACATTAGATCTTCATCTATGCCCTATAACAATAACGTTTTGGAGATCCTTATGATCAGCTGAATCCAGTGGTATAAATAACTTAATAGTCAAAATCGTGGTGACAGAATCCCTTTAAAGGGGTTCTGCAGTTCCCCTGGATAGATCATCAGCATCTGATCGGCGGCGATCCGACACCCGGGACCCCTACCGATCAGCTGTTTGAGAAGGCAGCGGCGCTGAAGGACCGCCGCGGCCTTCTCTGTGTTTACCGCAGGCCCAGTGACGTCACGACTATTATCACTGGCCTGGGCGGGGCTAAGCTCTGTTCACTTGAATAGAGCTTAGCCGCGCCCAGTCCAGTGAAACTAGTGGTGACGTGACTGGGCCTGCGGTAAACACAGAGAAGGCCGCTGTTCTCCTGCAGTGCCGCTGCCTTCTTAAACAGCTGATCGGCAGGGGTCCCGCGTGTCGGACCGCTGCCAATCAGATGCTGATGATCTATCCAGGGGATAGATCATCAGTTTTACAGAACTGCAGAACCCCTTTAATTGTATTTTTATTGGGATTTTTTGTGTCAGATACAAAGTTGCAGCATGTGTGAAATGAAAAGGAAATGATACATGGTTTTCAAAAATTTTTGCTAAATAAAAATCGGAAACTGTGAATTTGGATTCAGAACTTTGGTGGTCAGTACTTTGTAGGACCACCTTTCACTGCAATTAAAGCTGCAAGTATTTTGGGTCATCTAGAGACTGAAATTTGTGCCCCTTCTTCTTTGCAGAAGAGCTCACGCTCAGTCAGATTGGATGGAGAGTGTCTGTGAGCAGCAATTTTTA
The DNA here is from genome assembly GCA_900303285.1 of Rhinella marina. Classification (NCBI taxonomy): domain Eukaryota; kingdom Metazoa; phylum Chordata; class Amphibia; order Anura; family Bufonidae; genus Rhinella; species Rhinella marina. The sequence continues at coordinate 119,299 of ONZH01003701.1, read as the reverse complement.
AGTCTTGCCACAGATTCTCAATGGGATTTAGGTCTGGACTTTGACTGGGCCATCCTAACACATGAATATGCTTTGATCTAAACCAAGGGTCCCCAAACCTTTTACACAGGGGGCCAGTTCACTGTCCCTCAGACCGTTGGAGGGTCGGACTATAAAAAAAACTATGAACAAATACCTATGCACACTGCACATATCTTATTTAAAAAAAAAAAACATTGTGCCCCATCAGACCTCAGATCAGCCCATTGTGCCCGCATCAGACCTCAGATCAGCCCATTGTGCCCCCATCAGACCTCAGATCAGCCCATTGTGCCCCCATCAGACCTCAGATCAGCCCATTGTGTCCCCATCAGACCTCAGATCAGCTCATTGTGCCCCCATCAGACCTCAGATCAGCCCATTGTGCCCCCGTCAGACCTCAGATCAGACTACTGTGCCCCATCAGACCTCAGATCAGCCCACTGTGCCCCATCAGACCTCAGATCAGCCCACTGTACCCCCATCAGATCAGCCCATTGTGCTCCCATCAGACCTCAGATCAGACCATTGTGCCCTCATCAGACCTCAGATCAGCCCACTGTGCCCCATCGGACCTCAGATCAGCCCACTGTGCCCCATCGGACCTCAGATCAGCCCACTGTGCCCCATCGGACCTCAGATCAGCCCACTGTGCCCCATCAGACCTCATATCAGCCCATTATGCCCCATCAGACCTCAGATCAGCCCATTGTGCCCCCATCAGACCTCAGATCAGCTCATTGTGCCCCCATCAGACCTCAGATCAGCCCACTATGCCCCATCAGACCTCAGATCAGCCCACCGTGCCCCCATCAGACCTCAGATCAGCCCACTGTGCCTCCATCAGTCCTCAGATCAGCCCACTGTGCCCTGTCAGACCTCAGATCAGCCCACTGTGCTCCCATTAGAATAAAATAAAAAACTCTCTTACCTCCTCTGTCTTCTTTGCCCGTGCTGCACTGTCACCTAACTGCGTGCAGCGTCAGTTCAGAGTGCGCGCACTACGTCCTGGCGCTGTACACAGTCAGGACAGTGCAGTGCGGGCAGAGAAGACAGAGGAGCGCCGGACCCGGAGCGGAGCCGCGGCACAGGAGAGGTAAGAGAGTTTTTTATTTCATCCTCCAGGAAAAGACAGAAGTGCGGCGGGGGCCGGATAAATGGCCTCAGGGGGCTGCATGTGGCCCGTGGGCCGTAGTTTGGGGACCCCTGATCTAAACCATTCTACTGTATCTCTGGCTGGATGTTTAGGGTCATTGTCCTGCTTTAAGGCGAACCCCCACCCCAGTTTCAAGTCTTTTGCAGCTTCTACCAGGTTTTCCTCCAGGATTGCCCTGTATTTAGCTCCATCCATTTTCCTATCAACTCTGACCAGCTTCCCTGTCCCTGCTGAAGAAAAGCATCTCCACATCATGATGTGGCCACCACTATGTTTCATGTGTTCAGGGTGATGTGCAGGGTTAGTTTTCCACCACACATAGCATTTTGCATTTAGGCCAAAAGCTTCAACTTTGGTATCATCTGACCAGAGCACCTTCTTCCATATGTTTGTTGTGTTCTCTACATGACTTGTAGCAAACTGCAAGCAAGATTTTTTTATGACTTCTTGCTACTTTTCCATAAAAATCAGATTTGTGGAGTACACCACTAATAGTTGTCCTGTGGACAGATTCTCCACAGGAAAGCCTATTCTTGTCCAGAAATACGGGCAAGAATAGGACATGCTCTATCTTTTTGACGTATGAATGCAGATGGCACACAGAAAAATACAATTGTGTGAATGAGCCCTTACTCTGCCTAGGGCACCAAAATACCTTGTCCGGGCCCTGAGAGGCACAACGCGTCTTAAATTGGGCGCATCCAGGCATGAATGCTAGTAGTAAATTTGCTTCGGCCGATGTTCTGGCCCCAACAGAGTCCCTGCCAAGTGGTGAGGACGATGTAAAAATGCCACGTGCAACAAAATGCTGTCACATGGGAGTAAAAAAAAGTCCCAAAAAGGGATATTGTGCTTTATAAATGTGCATTTCCCACAAAATAACAATTCTGGGGCATCTATTCTTATTCTTACTGTATGTTGTGCCGTTCATCTACTATTCCTACTAGTAGTTGGTGAATAAATTTTAGTGGTCCTTCCGGTGGCGGAGCACTCATTAGTGCAGCCTTTAACTCTGCTCCCCCCCAACCCCCCACCCACACACCCACCCACACACACACACACACACACACACACACACACACTTTTGTTAATTAAAAAAATAAAGCACTTACCTCCTCCATTTGCTCACACTGCTGACTGGATGTGCAGGACAGGACCTGTGAGACGTCATCAGGTCCTGCCCTGAGCTTCCAGTCAGCAGTGAGCGTTCCCTGCAGCGTGAGAAAATGGAGGAGGTTAGTGCTTTTTTTTTTTTTTTTTTTGTTTTTTTTTTAAAGCAGAGAAGGGGGCACTAATGGGGGCATTAATCTTATGGGGGCGCTAAAGGGCATTATTCTCTCTGTGGGCACTAATGGGGGCATTATTATTATGGGGACACTAATGGGGGCATTATTCTTATGAGGGGCACTAATGGGGGCATTAATCTTATGGGGGCGCTAATGGGCATTATTCTCACTGTGGGCACTAATGGGGGCATCATTCTAATGGGGGCACTAATTGGGGCATTATTTTTACTGAGGACACTAATGGGGGAATTACTATTATTGGGAGGCACCAATGGGGCATTATTAATTCTGGGGGGCACTAATGGGGGCATTATTCTTATGGGGGGTACTAATGGGGGGTATTATTCTTACGGGGCACTAATGGGGGCATTATTCTTTCGGGGCACTAATGGGGGGTAACTCTTCTTACGGGGCACTAATGGGGGCATTATTCTTATGGGGGCACTAATGGGGCATTATTCTTATGGGGGGCATTCATGGGGGCATTATTATTACCGGGGAGCATTAATGGGGGCATTATTCTCATTGGGGGTACTAATAGGATCATTATTCTTACTAGGGAGCACTAATTGGGGCATTATTCTTACTGGGGGCAACTAATGGGGGCATTATTCTTACTAGGGAGCACTAATTGGGGCATTATTCTTACTGGGGGCACTAATGGGGGGCATTATTCTTACTGGGGGCAACTAATGGGGGCATTATTCTTACTGGGGGCACCAATTGGGGCATTATTTTTTACTGGGGGCACTAATGGGGGCAGTACTATTGCTGGGGGCACCAATTGGGGTATTACTATTACTGGGGGCACTAATGGGGGCAATATTAATTCTAGGGGTCATTAATTGGGGCAGTATTAATTCTGGGGGGCACTAATGGGGGCATTAATATTATTGGGAGCCACAGTATGATAGCGACATAACACCCCATGTTAAGACGTGCCCCCACAACCACACCCCCTCTGGGCTAAGGCTTAACATGGTCTGTATTTTTTGTTGGGAAAGGTGGCAACCCTATGGACAGAGGCGGATTGGCCATAGACCTTACAGGGAAAGTTCCCTGGCCGATGCCCAGGGGGCCGCCTGAGTCCTCCTCATGGTCGGCCGGTGGAAGTTTTTGTGGATGTATTTTGTGCTGCTGGCAGTATTCTGTGATGGACTGTGGTATTTGGCTCTGTTGGGGCGATATACTGTGCCACAATATGGTATTGCTGGCCCTGCCTTCCATCAATTTGGACCCGACTACAAAACAGGGCCACTTTTTTCCAGGGCCACTTTAAGTTCCCAGTCCGCCCCTGCCTATGGAGCACATACTGGATATGCTCACTGAAGAGTGCCTGTGTACTGGGGCAGTCAGGAGGAAAGGCTGTCCTCTGAATGAGCCTCATGTCCAGATGAATGCGCCGCAGGTAAAACTTCTGTGGACTGCACTCAGTCACACTGGAGCCCCAGCCTGAGGGTAGGGTTAAACACTAACTTTTTGTTATTTTACTCAAAGCACAATTTTGGTTGACATTCTCTGTTTCAATTTTAGACTAAGAATAGTTCTTAAAGGGATCATGCACAAAAATATTCTACATTTTTCAAACCAACACCATGAAAGGAATACTTTTGTATTTGCATGTAATTAAAGAAGTATAGTCACTGAGTTATTCAATAGAAACAAATGTTCCTGTACAGCGCCACCTGCTGGTTGTTTTTTCAGTATTGTTCTATCCACCTCAATAACATTGCTAAGGTGGTCACACATGCTCAGTTGCATCCTTCATCTGCCACCAGCCATATTTACTGTGACAGTTAGAAAGAGCTTCAGCAGAAAAGACACGCTCCCTGAGCTGTAATAGAGAGAAAGCTGCAGCAGAAAGGACATGCCCCCTGTGCCATTGTAGGGAGAGAGCTGCAGCAGAAAGAACATGCACCTGAGCTGTGATAGGGAGAGAGCTGCAGCGGAAAGGACTTGCCCACTGAACTGTGATAGGGAGAGAGCTGCAGCGGAAAGGACATGCCCCCTGAGCTGTGATAGGGAGATAGATGCAGCCTAAAGGACATGCCTCCTGTGCCATTGTAGGGAGAGAGCTGCAGCGGAAAGGACACATCTCGGAGCTATGATAGGGAGAGGGCTGCAGCAAAGACATGCCCACTGTGCCGTTGTAGGGAGAGAGCTGCAGCAGAATGAACATGCACCTGAGCTGTGATAGGGAGAGAGCTGCAGCGGAAAGGACATGTCCCCTGAGCTGTGATAGGGAGATAGATGCAGCCTAAAGGACATGCCTCCTGTGCCATTGTAGGGAGAGAGCTGCAGCAGTAAGGACATGTCCCCTGAGCTGTGATAGGGAGAGAGCTGAAGAGAAAGGACATGCCCACTGAGCTGTGATAGGGAGAGAGCTGCAGCGGAAAGGACATGTCCCCTGAGCTGTGATAGAGAGAGAGAAGCAGCCTAAAGGACATGCCTCCTGTGCCATTGTAGGGAGAGAGCTGCAGCAGAAAGGACACATCTCGGAGCTATGATAGGGAGAGGGCTGCAGCAGAAAAGACATGACCACTGAGCTGTGATAGGAAGAGAGCTGCAGCAAAGACATGCCCACTGTGCCGTTGTAGGGAGAGAGCTGCAGCAGAAAGAACATGCACCTGAGCTGTGATAGGGAGAGAGCTGCAGCAGAAAGGACATGTCCCCTGAGCTGTGATAGGGAGAGAGCTGAAGAGAAAGGACATGCCCACTGAGCTGTGATAGGGAGAGAGCTGCAGCGGAAAGGACATGTCCCCTGAGCTGTGATAGAGAGAGAGAAGCAGCCTAAAGGACATGCCTCCTGTGCCATTGTAGGGAGAGAGCTGCAGCGGAAAGGACACATCTCGGAGCTATGATAGGGAGAGGGCTGCAGCAGAAAAGACATGACCACTGAGCTGTGATAGGAAGAGAGCTGCAGCAAAGACATGCCCACTGTGCCGTTGTAGGGAGAGAGCTGCAGCAGAAAGAACATGCACCTGAGCTGTGATAGGGAGAGAGCTGCAGAGAAAGGACATGCACACTGAGCTGTGATAGGGAGAGAGCTGCAGAGAAAGGACATGCACACTGAGCTGTGATAGGGAGAGAGCTGCAGAGAAAGGACATGTCTCCTGAGCTGTGATAGGGAGAGAGCTGCAGCGGAAAGGACATGCCCCCTGTGCCATTGTAGGGAGAGAGCTGCAGCAGAAAGGACATATCTCTGACCTGTAATAGGAAGAGCGCTGCAGCAGAAAGGACATGCCCATTGGGCTGTGATAGGGAGAAAGATGCAACAGAAAGGTCACGTCCCTGAGCAGTGAGGAAACACTTGCTACAGGGCCCGGAGGTTGGGATGGCCCTTAGAGGTGCAAGAACATTGTGGGGAATAACAATCCGGTGGCTTTTCTCTATAATGTGGGTTTTATAATATTTTGTGCTCTTATAACGTACATACCTTTAATTATTGATACTTATGCTCATGCACACAATCGGCGGCTGTTTTGCGGTTCGCAAATTGTGGACCCACAAAACACGGGTAGGGGCCGTGCGCGTTCTGCATTTCGTGGCCCCTAATAGTCCTATCCTTCTCCATAATGCAGACAATAATAGGACGCCTTCTGTTTTTTTGCGGCACGGCCATGTGGACACGGACTGCACACAGAGTTATTTCTGTTGTTTTTGCGGCTGCTTCCGCATACGGGCCTCCAAAAAAAAGCGTACGGACATGGAAAAAAAATGTTTGTGTGACTGCTATGGGGCCCGTGACTGCCATTTTAATGTTTGCAGCCAGAAGTGACCTGAGGTGTGCGCCCTCCACCAAACTCGATCTCTTCCTGAGCCCGTGAAGGGTTAACGCAGCCGGAGAGAAGACCTCTAATTGCTGATGACATCTCAGGTGATAATGAGAGGGGGAAGCCCTTTGTGTCAGGTTAACCCCCCACTCAGCTAGTTGTGTGCAAATGATCTGCAGTCCCAGGTAACCAGCCCAGCAGGTTTCACTATGCTCTTCTGGTTAACAGCACTTGAAGGTAACACCGGGTCTGACCAGACGCCCAACCCCGGGTCCGAGGACAGCTGGACGCAGGGGGGCTACTCCTAAAACACGGCTTCCGGGTAGAGGTCCGGACATGGGAAGAAGCTGAGCGATTGCTGGGACAGGTGAGTCGCCTGAAATCATCAACCTTGGAAAAGTGCTTCTCTATTGTGTATAATACAAGGTACTACAACTCCCAGCATGCTAAAAGTCGTAGTTCGGAAACAGCTACAGGTTGGAGAATATACCGATTTGATCTTCTTGTGCAAATAAAATTCCTCGTGCAGAAGCTCAGTAGATAAAGCAGATAAAATAGAGCTGTAAATGGTCTGCCGAACTTTCCGTATCCAGTTCATCCTTTTCAGTGTATTTGTTTAGTATTATTTATTTTAGACTTTTTTTATTATTAATTTTATTTATTTTTTTCTGATTTAATTGTTTTATATCCTTTTCCTTTTGTTCTATTATACGTTTTGTTTTCCTTTTTTTATATAGACCCCGTTTTTGCATTTATTTTATTTTTTTTTTTTAAATCACGTGACAATATGTTGCCGCATAGGTGTTTTTACGCTATCCTCATCACTGGTAAGGAGCCGGGTCGGGCCGGACTATCATTTAAGCCTCATTCACACATCCAATGTGTCCAATGTACGTGTGTTGTACTTGTTCTCCGCGGGCAGAACACGTATTCATTCATCTTAGGCCTCATGCAGACAACCGTATGTATTTTGCGGTCCACAAAAACGGATCCGCAAAAAAATACGGATGCGGAATGGAACAGTTGGCCCCTAATTAATAATAATATTATAATTATTTATTTCAATAATTAAGGGCCAGCTGTTCCGCAAAATACAGAATGCACACGGACGTCATCTGTATTTTTTTGCGGATCCGTTTTTGTGGACCGAATTGCAAGTAAAATTTTTTTTTTTTTTTTGCAGACCCATTGTAATGAATGATTCCATATACGGTCATGTGCATGAGGCTTTAATGTGTGTACTCGCATATCGTTATTTTTTTTTTCCAACGGTCCTGGGTCCTTCAGGGACGCATGCTCTAGTTTGTCCGTGTTCACGGATCCATCGCGCCCATTATAGTCAATGGGTCCGTGAAAACCAGGGATGAAACACAGATGCCATCCATGTTTTACGGATCATTAGGAAGAGATTATTTTTCAGCTGCACAGTGTCTGTGAAACACGGATGACAAACGGACCCAACACGGACATCATCACAGAGGCATCGCTGACCACCTTTTCACGGATTTAAGCACGGACGTGTGATTGAGGCGTTACACCTAAAAACAGGCATAGGCGCTGACTGAAAACTACTCTTCAGGCTCACGCACACGACCTTATGTATTTTGTGGTCCACAAAAAATACGGATGACGTCCTTGTGAATTCCGTATTTTGCGGAGCAGAACAGCTGGTCCCTAATAGAACAGTTCTATCCTTGTCCGTAATTTGGACAATAATAGGACATACGGAAACGGAATGCACACGGAGCAACTTCCGTTTTTTTTTTTGATTTTTTTTCTGCAGACCCATTGAAATGAATGGTTCTGCATAATGTCCGCCAAAAATAAAAAATAAAAAAGGAATGGACACAGAAAGAAAATAGGTTTGTCTGCAATTTTACGGAACGGGTGCTGAGCCATTCATTTTCAATAGGACCGCATCTGCACTTCCGTTCTGCTGCCCCACAAAAAAATATAACATTTCCTATTCTTGTCCGTAGCCACAGACAAGAAAAGGCATTTCTATTATGGTGCCGGCCATGTGCGGTCCGCGAAATGCCAGTGTCCATGTTTTGCGCAATTTGTGGACTACAAACCAGTTGCTGGTGTGTGAATGGACCCTAATTGCTACAATCTTCCACGGTCTACAGATGAGAAAAACAATTTTTAATTTGTAAATTCAACTAAAATTTTTCAAAAAATTCAGATTATTTAGAATGAGACTTTTGTGCACTTTGATTGCGTTCTCCCTGACACGCCGAGGACGATATCTGAACACTATGAACATTTGAACCTCACAGGTGTCTCCATAGGATCGACGCCCTTTGACAAGAGATGGTCTTTCGGGGGGTGGAGACTGTGACTGCGATTAATGAGTTCTTCAGGAAAAAACGCAGCGAGCCGCAAATTGTTTACTCGGCCCGGTGGATGAGCCCCGTCCATGTCTGAGCCGTCTGTCCCTGAGCTTGTGGCCAAGCTTCTACCTCTTGACTGAGGACCCATGGAATTAACCTGTGAGACAGTATAAGAGGACTGTGGACCAAGATGACTCTGTGGTGGACACGGAAACCTGTGGACAGCTCTTCTGAAATCAACTTGCGGCAGCAAAAGAGGTGAGACCTCGTGTGACAACCCATACGGTCACAAATACAGCTCCCGCCAGGGTTGTCACTAACTGTATCTTTAGCAGGATTTCTAGGATTAGAAGAACATGGAAGCAAAAGCAGCCATTTTATGTTAATTTTACACTGTTTTTACTCTCAGACGCCATGATCATGTATGAATGAGGCATCTGAGGGGTACAATGACGGAGGGCGGCGCTATCGGAGCAAATTTTTTGTAAAATTTGTCGAATCAGCCGAATCGAGCTTTTCAAAAGTTCGCTCATCTTTAATCAGATCGGCGGGGGTCCGACACCTGGGACTGTTTACCTGCTCGCTGTCGATATCGCAGAGGCGGCAGGTGTAATTACATCTCCTCCGTCCCATTCAGTGCCCCGCCTGGCTCTCGGGAGTCGGACCGCCGCCGATCTGATACTGATGACCAGTGATGAGCGAAGTATTGAAAAATTCGATATGGCCGCTTCGCCGAATTTTACAAAAAAATTAGCTTTGTGACGAAGTGCATTTCTTTGTAAGTAGTGGGGGGCAATGACAGGGAGCGGTGACGGCGCTGCCTCCTCCATCACTGTACGCCTCAGATGCCGCATTCATAGCTGATCGCAGCATCTAAAAGAAAGAATACAGTGTAAAATAAAATAAATCAAAAATTAATAAAATCATACTTGCCTCATCCATTAGATCGTGAAGAGCTGGCCACCGCCATCTTGATTAAAGATCTGGCGCAAAATCTCACGCAGCCCGTGATAAAGTCATCATGCCGGCCAGTGTGGAGACGTTATACATCACCACACATGGGATTTTGTGCAAGATCTTCAATCAAGATGGCAGCGGCTGTTTCTTCACGCTCAAATAGATGAGATGAGTATTGTTAATAATAATAATATTATTATTAATTTTATTATTTATTTATTTTTACTTAATTTTTTACTGCCATTCAGGGAAAATTGATTCGCTACCAGAAAGTACGAGGAAATTCATGGCAAATTGAATCGGATCGAATTCCAGTTCGTCCGGATCAATTCACTCAACGCTACTGATGACCTATCCTGAGGACAGGTCACCAATATAGGAAATTGGACAACAGGTTTTGCAGGTCCTCGCTCTACGTCAGTGTTTTTGGTGTCGCTGCAGTAGAGGGGGGCGAGTGGCTTCCGGTGCATTCCTGCTCGAAGAACCAGCTGTAACTAACAGCTCCAGTTCTTACAGCCGCTTCCTGCTCTACAGCCCGGATCAGGGGAATCACGGATCCCGTCAGTTTAACCCCTGGTTGCCATGGCTTGTGACCATAGCAATGAACAAAGTGAGAGCTGATTAGAGACTAACATAGAAACAGGATGTGTCTGAGCTGAAGTGTCATGGGCGTGAATACTTATGCCTGTTCGTTTTTTTTTATTTTTAATATGTGAAGACGGAGGGTTAGAGTAGTGGTGGCAGTGAGGGGGTGTTCATAGTTCTCACGGTGGTTAATCCTGCTCCAACACTCATCCAGGTGCAACCCTTCTTCCCCTTGGAGCACACCCTGGATCTTGGGATCTCCTACCTGGTGGGGGTTGGGGTGCCCATGCTGTTAGATAAAAGGGATGGTGAAGAATAATTTTCTCTTGCTTCTCTCTTTGCTTTTCTTGCCAGAAACTCACTAAACAGGGGAAAGTGGGGCCAGCCCACCACCTGGCAACTATCACTAAGGACTGCCGATTACTTGTTTCCTATCCATATACTAGAGAGTGGACCACTACGGGACTATGGGAAAGAGCTCATCCTCGTAGAGGATCCTTGCTTCTGGGAAGCAGATTCCTGTTTACATAGGACAATCTGCTGCCCAGAAATGATGCCTTTGGTTATGGTGACCAGACGTCCTCTTTTTTTCCATTTGTTTGCACAGCCGGTGTCTTCTTTATTCTTTCCCCTTGCAGGACCTGCAAAAAGACCTTCGGTGACGTCATCAAAGGACCTTTTGCAGGTCCTGCAAGGGGAAAAAAGTCACCGGCTGTGCAAACAAGTGGAAAAGGTGACTTTTTAAAAATTATTTTTAACCCCTAAAGCCCATTTTAACTATTATTTTCTGTTACAACCATGTTATAACGGAAAATAATAAAGGAAAGTTCGGGTCCCCATTCCCTGAGGTATAGTGAAATGCCCCCCCTCCCCCCCAAAAAAAGGTGTCCTCCTTTTCAGAAACCCAAATCTGGTCACCCTACCTTTGTTGTTTGCACCAATGATGCTTTAACCCACTGTACAAGCTTTTGAGTTATCTGGCCAAGTATTCAGAAGGAACCCTCATTGTCGATAACTGTCCTGTGTAAAGTTGTCGCTGATCTCCTGAGGAATGAGCAGAGAACTCCTAGCCCCATACAGTGGAGATGATTGCTGCATGTAAATGCAGCTCTCACCTCCTCCAACAAGCAGGCCATTATTGGGAATGAACCATTCATTTATGATAACTACCTGCTGGGTCACCACATGAGCGCAGGTGAACGTACATAAGATCTGCGTGAATTTCTGTACGGATTTATGTGCATTTCTGCAGCATATCCACACCAAAATCGGCAAATTTCTAACCGAGATTTTTGGTGAAAACTTTTGCTAAAACCGGAAACATAATTGACATGCTATTAAATTTGAAAACCGCAATGCAGATCAATTTCCGCACTGAAAAGAATCCGCAAAGTGCACATGAGATTAGTGTAATGTCATCCATTTTGCTGGTACTGTAATAGGCTGCAGTTTTTCCGCAAGGGAATCGGCACGGAAAAAAACGCACATATTCTACAACATGTGCAGGTGGCCTAAAAGTTTCCCAAGCGCATTGGAGGAACGCTAGCCGATGGGAGATGTTGGAGAAAAGAAGGCTTCAGCGGGTGTGACTCCGGCCTATGGGTATGTCTAAACATGGCGGACGTGTCACAGGTTCCGCTGAACGTGCGGAAAATCTGCAGCGTCTTACAGACCAGCAAAGTGGATCACATCAAGCCACATTTGATGTAAATTAGTGCTCATTCACACGAACATATGGCCTTGGTGCAGTGTTTCATGGGCACCGGCCATGTGTCGCGGGCGTCAGGATCTGCAAGATACGGCAAAAGATAGGACATGTCTTAACTTTTGCGTTGCGGAGGCACAGATAGGAAATGATCAGATGCCCTTCAGTGGGCTTTCAGGTCCGTGCCTCCGCACCTCACGAGATAGGATCGCGGACCCGTTAATGTCAGTGTGTCCGCTCCGCAGCACTGGGTGCACGAGGCCGGTGCCTGAGTATTGCGGACTTCTATTTGCAGTCAACAATACGGGCACAGCAGCCATGCGTTCATCTGAATGAGGCCTTAGTCTAATCTGCATGTTGTATAAGTTTTTCAATGCGTTATTTGGTGCCACAAAAAACTAAAATACGTCCTGCAGAAAAACAACCTGGATACGACTACTACATCAGCAGAAAGCTTAAAGAGTTACGAGAAATGCACTTAAGAAAAAGTCAAAAATGTGCTTTGTCACTGTTTTTGTATGAGCCGCGGGGCTGAATTACATGACTGCAGAACCCGATCAAGGGAAAGTAAACTACTGGAAGTTAGAGGGCACCTGTCATGTGGAACATGTCTGAGCTACAGGTTATAGAGCAGGAGGAGCTGAGCAGACTGAAATATAGGGGGTCATTTACTATGCAGAAATACGCCTACATTAGGCATATTTCTGCCACAGATTGCAGCGCAAAGCTTATTCGAGCCGCAATCTGCCACTTTTCCTTGCTTTCCTCGCGTCTAAAAACCGGTCTTAATAAATTATCCCCCTTCGTTTTGTTGGGAAAAGATTCCGTACAAGGCTTCTTGCATACCTGCAGTTGGGTTTTCTGGCTGGCAGGTCTGGCAGACAATGTACACTGTGGTTTTTGTCTGGCTGAATCCCAGCATATTTGGCGGGTAGCAGCCGGATCTTCCCCGGACCCCATTAGGGTAGCAGCAGCATCTTCCCTGGACCCCATTAGGGTAGTAGCCACATCTTCCCCTGACCCCTTTAGGGTAGCAGCCGGATCCTTCCCCTGACCCCTTTAGGGTAGCAGCCAGATCCTCCCCCTGACCCCTTTAGGGTAGCAGCAGCATCTTCCCCGGACCCCATTAGGGTAGTAGCCGCATCTTCCCCTGACCCCTTTAGGGTGGCAGCCGGATCTTCCCCGGACCCCATTAGGGTAGAAGCAGCATCTTCCCCCGACCCCTTTAGGGTAGCAGCAGCATCTTCCCCGGACCCCATTAGGGTAGTAGCCGGATCTTCCCCCAACCCCTTTAGGGTAGCAGCCGGATCTTCCCCCGACCCCATTAGGGTAGCAGCCGGATCTGCCCCGACCCCATTAGGGTAGCAGCCGGATCTTCCCCCGACCCCATTAGGGTAGTAGCCGGATCTTCCCCTGACCCCATTAGGGTAGTAGCCGCATCTTCCCCTGACCCCTTTAGGGTAGCAGCCGCATCTTCCCCCGACCCCTTTAGGGTAGCAGCTGCATCTTCCCCCGACCCCATTATAGTCAAAGAGCAATGCAGGATCCAGAGAGCTCTAGCGGGTTCTTTTCTACCGATACAGCCTGGTTTATCAGTAAATATCTTGGCGGCCGACTGCGGGGTTGGAGCAGTAGAGCACATATCGGCCCACTCCTCCATTTACTTCACATAGTAGTGAATGAAGCCAACATATGCATTACCGCTCCATTCAAACTTTGGCCTTGGGACCCCTATTCTCTAGACTGCTGGTGGTCTGACCTCTCCCCCCCCCTCCCTCCGAACCTGTCTTGGCTGTCCTTTGATAAAGACTGTGCATGAGAAACCTTTAAATGGTACCTTTACAAGAGCCGATTATCATGTAAAATATTGTTAAATCAAACAAAATTGTGCGGTTATCGAGCAGTGTAAAAGCAATGAACAATAGAGCGACAATCGGTAGATTTCTCATTGGTTCGATCGTTCCTGTGGGCACAAAAATTATTGCTGGACGTTAACAATTTCATACGTGTAAGCAGGAATCGTCACGATACAGGCGATTACGCTGTGGCTGTATTTAAGCACGTCCCTAAAGTTATCGCTTTGTGTAAATGCAACTGTCTGCTTTATGAGCTATGGAATATGCGATCAAAATTACGATTTTGTGAGCGATAATCGGCGTGTCTAAAGGGTTATTGTTGAAACGTTCACAACACCAAGAAATGACTCGTTTGTAGCGATCATCGCCTTGTGTAAGGGTAAATTAAGGTGGATCTAGACGGTACGATTCTGCAGCCGAAGCGTTCATTGCCGACCGTCGGCTGCTCGCTCAGTGAAGTAGACCGCTGTATTTACATGCGGCGATCTCCTTCAATGTATGAGGACGAGGCGCTATAGCGATTCCTCGTCATGGCCAGATTGTCGGGAACGACTGTGCGCAGGAATGGTTTCTTCCGGATAATCAGCCCGATTCTCAGTCCGTGTAAATGCACCTTTAGTTTTGTGCTCTGACTGAAGTCGCCTTTCAGTTTCCATACCATGAGCGGAGAGTGGAGGAATAACAGTGGGTCGTTTGCTTTGCAGAATTCAGGAGCTGCCGCTATTGTACTGCGCACAGAGGAACCGCGTAAGAGCGCTGAAGAAGCTTCTGTCCTGTAAAGCTATTAATCCCCTACAGACAGGTAAGAGCTGCTCATAGTCTACATTTCCTAACATATTTCATTCCACAGTTCTCTTCCATAAACCTTGGGTTTAAAGTCTAAGAGCTCACCTGGTCCTGTGTGGCTTTATGTAACCTTAGAGTTGTGTGGAAATGTAAGGGGTTGTAGGCTTCTAAGGTGGCCTAGACCTCTTTGAAGGCCTAGACTTCTGTCGGCTCCTAGACCTATGCCTCCAATTTCATACAGAATTGTACAAGGATTTGGGACATGTTCTGTTGTATGTCACATTATGGAAATTTTCATCATTGCAATGCGTTTTGGGGAAAATAACCCAGGAACATGCCTCTGCACAGTGCATCCCATGGCAGCACTACTGATCCAAAGAAGGACTCCTTGTGCCACTGGTGGGTCCACTAATGGGCTCCAAAAGTCCAAGATGACCAAACCCATTTGTAGTTTATTTGATGTCAATCATTTGCTCCTGGGGACAATTATTTATTTTTATTTTTTTTACTGCATGGCCTAAAAAAGCCCTCTGTCCATCCAGTTCAGCCTGTTATCCTGCAGGTTGATCCAGACAGGGCCGCTTCTAGCTTTTCTGCTGCCTGAGGCGAAAAATGAAATTGCGCCCCCTTCCCTTGCCCTCATCAGACCTCAGATCAGCGTCTTGTGCCCCCATCAGACCTCGGATCAACACATTGTGCCCACATCAGACCTCAGATCAGCGTCTTGTGCCCCCATCAGACCTCAGATCAGCGTCTTGTGCCCCCATAAGACCTCAGATCAGCGTCTTGTGCCCCCATCAGACCCTCAGATCAGCGTCTTGTGCCCCCATCAGACCTCAGATCAGTGTCTTGTGCCCCCATCAGACCTCAGATCAACACATTGTGCCCCTATCAGACCTCAGATCAGCGTCTTGCGCCCCATTCAGACCTCAAATCAGCGTCTTGTGCCTTCCTTGTGCCCCCCTCAGACCTCAGATCAGCGTCTTGTGCCCCCCTCAGACCTCAGATCAGCCACCTGGCCACTTAAAAAAAACATACTTACCTGTCCTGCACTGCTGCTGCCCTCAGCTCCCGCGCTCCACTGTCTTCCCTTCCGGCACGCACTATGACCTGACGCTGCGTCAGGTCATAGTACGTGCCGGAAGGGAAGACAGTGGAGCGTGGGAGCTGAGGGCAGCTGCGGCGCAGGACAGGTGAGTATGTTTTTTTTAAGTGGCCGGGTGGGCTGATCTGAGGTCTGAGGGGGGCACAAGAAGCTGATGGGGAGCACAGCGCATCCACAAGCAGTGTTTAACTGCTGTGTGGATGCCGCCCCTCAGAATTATATAAAACTGCCGCCTGAGGCGAGATCCTCATCTTGCCTAATGGCAGAAGCGGCCCTGGATCCAGAGGAAGGCAAAAAAAACCTGTGAGGTAGAAGCCAATTTTCCCCAATTTAGGGGAAAAAATTCCTTCCCGACTCCAATCAGACATCAGAATAACTCCCTGGATCAACGACCCCTCTCTAGTAACTATAACCTGTAATATTATTACCTCCAGAAATACATCCAGGCCTCTCCTGATCTCTTTTAGTGAACTTACCATCACCCCCTCCTCAGGCAGAGAGTTCCATAGTCTCACTGCTCTTACCGTAAAGAATCCTCTTCTATGTTTGTGTACAAACCTTCTTTCCTCCAGACGCAGAGGATGTCCCCTCGTCACAGTCACAGTCCTGGGGATAAATAGATGATGGGAGAGATCTCTGTACTGACCCCTGATAATTTAGCAGATATAGGTATGTTCTAGATTGGCAGTGGGCCGATTAATTTCTTCTGGTGGACCTAAGACTCTTAGTCTGACATTGCTTGTAGGCAAGGTTTCAACCACCCAAGAATGGTCAGTATAAGGGTATCTTCAGACAGAGCTGTTTAGGCGCAGTTTTCAGAGCAGATTCGATGCAGAAAACTGGGACAAATCTACACTGAAGCCGTGCTGCAGTTCACGCGGTCGAGGCTAGTTTACCATACTGTGCAAGGAACGTGCAGATCCATTCTTGATGCAGTTACCATATGGACCCCTTACAAAGCTGCAGGGGGAACCTGCCTGCTGTTCAGTGGCATTCAGTGGAGCTAAACCAAGAGAAGGCAGCAGTTTCTGCCGTGGGAAACGTGGCTGATTTCATCACAGACAAAATCCTAATCTGAACATATCCTAAATGTGCTGTGGATGAGGTGACCATGTAATGTATATGGGAGAACCGACCAATAGACAGCTGTAGGCCAAGTATTTGTCCTTCATCGATGTAAAGCGTATGGCCACCGTTAATGCCATTACCTTACCTTAATGCACACATTACATTTCTGTCCATAAGGCCTCTATTCCACCCAGGGTGCCTTCCATTTCATACGTTGATACAAAGAAGTTTTGTCTGTTGGGTTCCATTGAAAAAAAGTGACCCGTTCCATTGTATGCCGTATATATACGGAGGTATCTCCATACATATAGAGTCCAGCAGAATCCGTATAGCAGCAGATGGAGGTAGTAAAAGTTCCTCCATTTTCTGACCAATATCCACATGAAGCGGAAAAATCTGTAGCTTGTCAAATTAATTGCTGCAATGCCAAGAATTTTTACCGCCACTTTCACCCTTTCCAATCCATGAAATCCACAGCAAATCTGCAAAAAGCAAATGAAGACTTTGCTGAGCATTCATTGTGGATATACCAGGGTGGTCAAACTCTGATATATCTGGAGCTATCCTAAAGGAGAATTCCCAGGCCACCACTGATATCACTCTCTAACATATCTACCTGATATATTTGAAGATGTCATCAAGAAGCTCCACTGAATTCCTTAATTTATAGCAGTTACCCCCCCCCCCCATTTCCCTCTCTAGAATCTCTGGATGGAAACTGTATTCTACCAATAACCCCTGCAATTTACACGGCATCATGCAGGTTCAATGATACAACTGGCCAATTCATTACTTTGGTGTGTAGGGTGTCTTAACTTGATACCCCTCCACAGTAGCAGGGTCTGGAGAGCTTTACACAGGTTACTTTGCAGACTGACCCTTTGCCTGGCCATGCAGATTCTCCAACCTTGTCTTTCCTCCTCACTTGCTATAGCAGAAGATCCAGATTCCTGAAGCTGGATGCCCAAGGAAAGGAGCACATAATGTCTGCTCTCTACCTCCTTTAAGATCTCCTTCAGACTAACTAAAACTCGCTGGGACTAACGTGGAGCCAGCCCACACCCTAAGCTCCCTAAGAGGGCTGGGCCAGGATAATTAACCCTGGATGTGCCTACACCATGCATACATATTCTGACTACACATTACATAGCATAGAACCACAGCACATTACTGAACAATTGCAGATACCTCTGTACTGGGGTACTGCATGAGCTACACACACACACACACACACTGTGCCCCCACAATATATAAGCTCCATACGCTGTGCCCCCTGAATATATTAGCTCCCTACGCTGTTCCCACTGAATATATTAGCTCCACGTGCTGTGCCCCCTGAATATATTAGCTCCCTACGCTGTTCCCACTGAATATATTAGCTCCACGTGCTGTGCCCTCTGAATATATTAGCTCCCCACGCTGTGCCCCCTGAATATGTTAGCTTCCCCACGCTGTGCTCCCTGAATGTTAGCTCCCTACGCTGTTCCCCCTGAATATATTACCTCCACACGCTGTGCCCCCTGAATATGTTAGCTCCACACGCTGTGCGCCCTGAATATGTTAGCTCCCACACGCTGTGCCCCCTGAATATGTTAGCTCCACACGCTGTGCCCCCTAAATATGTTAGCTTCCCACGCTGTCCCCCTGAATGTTAGCTCCCTACGCTGTGCCCCCTGAATATATTAGCTCCCTACCGCTGTTCCCACTGAATATATTAAGCTCCACGTGCTGTGCCCCTGAATATATTAGCTCCCTACGCTGTTCCCACTGAATATATTAGCTCCACGTGCTGTGCCCTCTGAATATATTAGCTCCCCACGCTGTGCCCCCTGAATATGTTAGCTCCCCACGCTGTGCTCCCTGAATGTTAGCTCCCCACGCTGTTCCCCTGAATATATTACCTCCACACGCTGTGCCCCCTGAATATGTTAGCTCCACACGCTGTGCGCCCTGAATATGTTAGCTCCACACGCTGTGCCCCCTAAATATGTTAGCTTCCCACGCTGTCCCCCCTGAATGTTAGCTCGCACGCTGTTCCCCCTGAATTATATTAGCTCCACACGCTGTGCCCCCCTGAATATGTTAGCTCTACACGCTGTGCCCCTGAATATGTTAGCTCCCCACGCTGTGCCCCCTGAATATGTTAGCTCCCCACTGCCCTGTTCGCCCCTGAATATGTCGCTCCCCACGCTGTGCCCCCTGAATATGTTCGCCTCCCCACGCTGTGCCCCCTGAATATGTTCGCTCCCCATACTGTGCCCCGAATATGTTAGCTCCCCACACTGTGCCCCCTGAATATGTTAGCTCCCCACACTGTGCTCCCTGAATATGTTAGCTCCCCACGCTGTGCCCCCTGAATATGTTAGCTCCCCACGCTGTGCCCCTGAATATGTTAGCTCCCCACGCTGTGCCCCCTAATATGTTGGCTCCCCACGCTGTCCTCCCTGAATGTTAGCTCCCCACGCTGTTCCCCCTGAATATATTAGCTCCACATACTGTGCCCCCTGAATATATTAGCTCCACACGCTGTGCCTTGATTATATTAGCTCCACATTACTGTGCCCCCTGAATATATTCGCTCCACACGCTGTGCCCCCTGAATATGTTAGCTCCACACACTGTGCCCCCTGATTATATTAGCTCCCCCGCTGTGCCCCCTGAATATAACAATGCCACATGCCCTAAAAATAGCCACTACAGAGTGCCCTCTGAAAATTATAGTCCCACATACTGTGCCCCAGTAATTCATACACTGTGTCCACTGGATCAGATTTCTCTGTGCAGGTGGACTGGGTTGGAGGTCTGATGCTCCCCAGTTAGAAGCAGAAGCAGGGAGAGCTGGCTGGGTCAAATCCCTTTTCTTATAATATGAGGAGGAATGATAATACCAGTTTCAACAGGTGTGGTATCAAAGCTTCATAAATCTGGGTTTTTTTCCACTAGTTTTGACAGAAAAATGGTAAACAAGTGGGGTATATGAGGTAAGATCACATATTGGAGGATGAGCTCACCTGGAACGATGACATGTCAAGAATCTGTGCTGATCTCCAAGAAATCCTGGGGGTTGGTGCTCACAACCAGAGGCTCCTCAGACTCCTCGCAGCTTAGTCATTATTTTACCTTTTATGCTACTTTTGTGTTTTATCTTCTATTTGTACTTTTTACGCTGTGACTTCTATACGTTTTGCGACCTATGGAAGACCGTTTTCCATCTCGGCTATTGCGCTTGGCATCTTTATTCCTTCAACCCGTGAATCCGCTGGAGAATAGGAGTGATCTTTATTTATATTGGGCCAACATATTCCTCAGCACTTCAGAAGTATAACCTAATACGGACTGATACTTGTATAAACTTTGCGGCGGCGTTTATCAGGAATATCAGCATTTATAAAACCTGCTCTGTTACATTTCAATCTCTCCATAACTCGTACCACCTTCTATGTCTCACAATGATAAACCTCTTACCAGGAGCCGCCGGGGAGACTGCGCTACATCTGGCCGTCCTGCACGATAACCTGGAGTCTGTGAAGGTTCTGCTGGAACGGGCTCCTGAGCTCATTAACATGCCCATGACCTCCGACCTGTACAAAGGTGGGTGCTAATTACTATTATGAATGTCTAATATTACTTACATAGTCTAAAAAAAATTACAAAGTTAATAGAAAGGGGTCCTCCACTTATTGTAGAAAGTGGCTAGGAAGAGCAACTGGAGGACCTGGTACTGGATGAAGGGTTTGTCCTGCGAAAAGTATTCTGCAGTTTTCAAACCTCAGTTTTCAAATGGAACTGAGCATGAGCGTCCACCTCAGTGAGGTGGACGCACATGTTCCGTTTCATCCGTCAGCTGCCGAAGAAAGGATATGTCCCCTGAACTTCCAGCTTGATAGCTCTAGCAGAGCATCTGGAACAGTGAATGTGGAGATCTCTGGATTCACGTGAAGTACAGGGCTGATTCTAGCTTTGGTAGAAAGAGATTGTCATGTGCTATATGATGTCTGATTTTAATTTTTTACATTAAAGGGGTTATTCACTCCTATAAAATGTCCCCATGTGCCGAGCCCCTCACAATGAATATACTTACCTGGGTCCCTGCTCCCTGTGCCGCTCCTGGTCTCCGCACTGCCCAGGGGTGGGGGGAGGGGGTTGCAGCCAATGGCAGGCGGGGATGGGGATGAGCCTCCTTAGCGTCACCCGCAATGCGGGTACCAGCAGTGGTCCAAGAAGCAGGGACCCAGGTAAATATATTGAGTGTGGGGGGGCCCAGCATATGGGGGGGGGGCTTTTTACAGGGTTGGTTAACCCCTTTAATAGTGGGATAAACTGTTTAAGTTAATTGGATGGTTATGCCATTCAGGACTTTCATCTATAAATCAGCGTCCAGAGTGGCTTCAGTGAGTGACTGTCACAGTGGAGGGACCACCATGTCTTCACATTACATGGACAATCCATTGACTTCAATGGGATCTGTGTAACTCCTCATTTCCCCAGTGGTGCGTCACCACTGGGGAAATGAGGAGTTACACAGATCCCATTGAAGTCAATGGATTGTCCATCTGCAGGGACATTGATTGCTTGGTGCAGGGTATCCTGAATATCTGTATATCTGAAGTTATATACTAGTTAGTTAGTATGGTAATTAGTTACTATACTACACTTTGCTGGTCTGTCATTGCTCACTGGAGTCTACATAACACAGCTCATGGCAGCCAATGACCAGACAAATTTTAGGGCTCACGGAGGCATGACCTCCGAATTCATGCGACCAGAGGCCTCCACAGGAGGGCGAGGCTGCAGTTGCTGCATCACGGCCTAAAGGAAAGACTGTTTTGTTGCCCATAGCAACCAGAGTGCAGCTTCCATTTTGCATTCTTCTCTTGAAAAATAAAAGCTGTATCGTGATTGGTTGCTATGGGCAACAATGGCACTTTTTCTTTTTTTTAATAGCTTTAAAAGTCTGTGGCACGCCACTGTCCTATTCCAGTTGATCTTGGCTTTTAAAGGGGTTCTCCCTTGAATATTGTAAAAAAAAAAATGAAAACCAGACATAATCTAGTACATGGCATTTCTAACAAAGCTAGAACCAGCCAAGTACCTCATGTGAATCCAGAGATCTTCACATTCATTTCTCTAATTCTTCTGCTAACTTTATTTCAAGCTGGAAGCTAAGGGGGGAATGTCCTTTCTAAGGGTGCGTGTCCTTTCTGCTGCAGTGGGAGGCAGTTGAAGGATGGAACTGAGCGTGTGTGTCCATCTCAGTGAGCAGGACAGAGAAATTAAGAAGAGAGCAAACAGCAGGTGGCTCTCTACAGATAGATTTAGTTGAATAGCTCACTATACAACATTTTTAATGACATGCAATCACAAAAATATTCAGATCCAGGTGCTGGCTTGAAAACTGTAGAATTTTTCTCATGGGAGAACTCCTTTAAACTGCACTGGAAAAGGGAAAGCTGAGGGAGGGTGGATTGGTTGCTATGGGCAACAGAGACAGTTTTAATGAAACCCATAGGGAGAGATTGTATGGAGACTGTGTTGCCCATAGCAACCAATTACAACACGGCTTTAAAGTTTTATAAATCTCCGACGGGCTGCTGTATTACTAAATACCTTTCAGAGCTTGACGTCAGGTTACTTTGATGTTCTTAGACAGTCTTCTCCTATTCTGACAGGTCAGACGGCTTTGCACATTGCCGTCATGCGCCAGAATGTGGCGATTGCTCAGGAACTGATTAGAAGTAAAGCCAACGTGTGTGCAGCGCGTGCGGTGGGCACCTTCTTCCAACTGAAACCCAATTCCTTCTATTATGGTGAGTGATATCTACTGAAGAAATCTCCTGAGGTTTTATGCTGACAGCCCCAGCGCTGATCTATGTGTTTCCATGACTACATACTGTACTACAACAAAACTTGTGTAGTCTGATGCTACACTTATTGGGGTATGCATGCATGGCGATTTTGGGAGTGACACGTATCGCGCCCAAGGAACTCAGTGTAGCTGGGCAGCCATTGGAATCAATGGGGTCGTAGAGCAACTCGCAACGCCAGGTTTAAGTCGCAGCAAACTTGCAATTAACACTTTGACTTAATTCATTCCTATGGCTGCTCTACTACTCTGCACAATTTGAGCATGACACTGACACACAACACGTTGCGCCCAAAATTTCCGTGTAGCTGTACCCTTACTGTCCTCCATGTGTCCTCTATTTTTCAAATACATGAGAATCAAAAGTTCCTTGTCTTATGGTAAGTAATATCTACTGAAAAATCTACTATTTAACCCTTCGAAGACTTTGTGATTTTTGTTTTGTTTTTTCCTTTTTGCATTTTCGTTTTTTACTCTCTCTAACTTCCCAGAGCCATAATTTTTTTTTTTTTATTTATTTTAATTTTTAATTTTTTTTTTTTTCTGTTCAGATAGCCGTATGAGGGGTTGTTTTTTGTGGGACAAGTTGTACTTTCTAAGGGCACAATTTTATATTGCATAGGATGTAGTGGGAGGCTGCAAAAAAAAATAAAAAATTAGGTGGAATTAGAAAAAAAACTCAATTCCGTGATACCATGTTGGAGTGTGCATGACTTTTTAATCACTTTTTATTACATTTTTTAGGGGGCTGATGCAAAGAAAAACAGCCATTTTGATTTTATTTTCTATTATGCCGTTCACCGCACGGGAAAAAATATTTAATATATTTTAATAGTACTGGCATTTTAGGATGCAGCAATGCCTATGATCGTTAATTTTTATTTGTTTAATTTTAATATGGGAAATGGGGAGGTAATTGAAAAAAAAATATATATATATATATATTTAAAAAATAAAATAAAAAGCAAATAACTCCTTTGATCACGGCATCTGAGGGGTTAAATGTCGCCTTCGGATGTCTGCTGTGTAAAACAGCAGGCGCCCAACGGCTATAACACCAGCTCAGCTTCTGAACAGGCATCATCTCTAAATTCTGGACTTTAGGTCTGGAAGAGGTTAATGCTTACAGCTCATATGCTAATCTATGCGTCGCCTTGACTACAGACTACAAAAAATATTGTGTGGTCAGATGTTGCGATCATTACTCCCTTCCATCTGTTCCCTACTTGCGAAGTATATGCGAACAAGATGTTGGGGGTAGATGAAATGGAGTATAACTGCAGGATCCAACTACACAGTGTATGTAGTCTGTAACCATGGAGACGGATAGATCTACATAGGGGCTGTATTCATAAATCAATAGATTTTACATCTATCACCCTGATCACATTCCTATGCTGTGCTGCTCAAGCCTATAGGTACACACAAATTGTTCTCATTCTAGAGCAAACGTCAACAATAATTCAGGATTCAAAATCACAGCCAAAAAGCGGGCTTTTTTGGAAACAACTTGTAACGGCGCTGTCAGCATCACATGGCGGTATAATGAGATGGAAAAAATTCCTCTTTATTAGTCTACGCGTTTCAAGGGCGCACAGCCCTCTTCCTCAGGACAATAAAATCAGTATAAGCCGCATGATACATTGTGGGTATTTTAAACACAACTCTGGCGCGCTCCTTCTCCTAGAGGTGGAGTTTTCGGAGCTGGGTGTGTTCTGCATAATGAGCCCATATTTATCAGTACATAAAATAAAAGATAAAAGCATTTTGCTGGAATAAAACATACTTTCCTTGTATAGTATTTAGTATCCTCAAGATGTCTCAATACATAAGTTTCTCTTTCTTATACATGTATCAGATTTTCTGTTCTCCCCGTAGCACGCTTACTGGGTTCTAATCTCATGCGGCTATTCTTAGGGTCTGTATTTGGACGCTCCGTTAGGTGTCCTATACTGACCCATACTATGCCGGGTACTCCACTCGGCATCCCATGCCAGCGTGTTACGTACGTACCCTCCGTTTGGCAGTCTGTGTCTGCGGTGGGACGTCTCCTATCGGGGTAAGTGCTGCGCTGTGGTGCTTTTCTTGGAGTCTCTCGCTATGCCCCGATGGGTGCGTCTGTATTAGGGGACTTTGTTTGCTACTTTCATATTTATATTGTATAAAAGTCTGCTGTCCTAATATGCAGGCCCGGTGTTACTGAAAGATGGACAGATTATCTTTTTAGCTTTTTAGCGTCTTCTTGTATATTGTTTTTAGCATCTATATGTGGGTATTCCAGCCGTTGTATAGGTTACGCACTTATCGGACTATGTATAGAGGGAGGTCCCTTGCATGGATCTCTCTATACATTCCCATATATATATATACAGTACCCAGAGTCACATATTGGAGGAGATTGGGTAGCAGTGTCTAATACGCCCATGTTTGTAGAGGCAAGTTGTTAAGATCATTGGGGTAAATTCATGTATAATATATAGTGTGTGGTTCAGTTGTAATAGTCTCAAGGGAACAACATAAAATAATCACATGAAGCATAATGATAATAAAATGAAAATAAAATACAAAGAACAATTAAGAATTGTATGCGCATATATATATATATACACACACACATACATGCACTCATACATATATACACATACATACATGCACTCATACATATATACACACATACATTGCCTCATACATATATATACACACATACATGCACTCATACATATATATATATATATATATACACACATACATGCACTCATACATATATATACACACACATACATGCACTCATACAATATATATACACACACACATACATGCACTCATACATATATATACACACACACATACATGCACTCATACATATATATACATACATACATGCACTCATACATATATACACACACATACATGCACTCATACATATATATATATACACATACATACAGCACACACACACATACATACATATATATACACACATACATGCACTCATACATATTATACACACACATACATGCACTCATACATATATATACACATACATACAAGCACACACACACATACATGCACACATACATATATATACACACATACATGCACTCATACATATATATACACATACATACAAGCACACGCACACATACACGTGCATATGTATACACACTCAGGCACGCACACCTGCTCGCGTACATACGCACATATGTCCACATTCATATAGACATACTTAAGTATATACTTTTTCCACCAAACTTAGATACATATATATACACATAGCATAGGCAGAGAGTTACATAATGAGTATTGTTATTATTGGTAACTTTGTTAGGGCTAACCATTATATTATGGTTTCGCTAATTTCATGAGCCCCCTTGGATTGAGGGTATCCAGCTGGTATATCCAATATACCTCTCTTTTTTGTAACCTCTCAAACCTGTTGAACGGATTATCAGGGACATAGTCAATGGGGGTAATCTTGAACGGGTGTTTCTCTTTATCTGGGGTTGATGCACAGTGTCTTGAGATGCTATGTTTCATATATTGTTTACGAATGTTATATCTATGCTGATTGACCCTGCAGTGTAATGCTTGGGTTGTACGGCCCACGTACTGTAGGCCACAAGCACACTCTATCAGGTATATAACATAGGTTGAATGACAAGTGAGGTGGTGTTTTATCACAAATTCTGTTTCCATTGTACTTGGAGGAAAAAGAAAGTCCTCCCGTGGGTAATTATTCTACAACATAAGCAATTTTTTGCTCCACATTTATAACTCCCCACTGTTTTTACTGGGACTTTTTTGGCTGATGTTTCCGGCCTGTTATGCTGTTTCGGTCTACTTGGTGCCAAGATGTTCTTGATGGTAGGGGCTCGCCTATATGTGATTTTGGGTTTTTTTGTGAGGTATTTTTCTAAGTATGGGTCTTGTGTCAGAATATACCAATATTTTTCTAGGCTTTTTTGTACTTGTTTATTAGAGGTATTATACTGGGTAACAAATCTTATTTCTTTTTCCATTTGTGGCAATTTTGGTTTAGTTGCTAGGGATTCTTCTTGTGTCAATAGACTGCTTCTCTCAATAGCATTTTTTATAAGTAGTTTTGGGTACCTTTTTTTTCTTTAAATCTTTTTTCCAGTATACCTGTTTGGATTTTGAAGTCACTGTTATTTGTACAGTTACGTCTTATCCTCTTACATTGACCGAAAGGTACATTTTTTATGGTGAAAGCTCGAAAAATGGATATAGCTATTTGTATCCACCTTCTTAAAGTATGTCTTTGTGCATAGCTGGTTGTTTTCGTAGGCAGGGCTAATATGGATGGTTTTAAATAAAAGAAAGGAACTGGCAGAAATACACACGAAAAAAGCTGAAGAAAGCATGTATAAACTACGTGAATTTCAATCCCATCCTGACTTCCCGAGCATTAATCATAATCTGACAAATAGGATATATGAAAATGAAGAAGATATCATCGCAAAAAAATCCCATAAATTGATAAGAGATAGAACAGACAAAGAACAAAATACATACCGTAATAGTAACAGAAGAAAAAGTGGGAACGAAAATATTCCCCCTACATCACTACAAAGTGAACAAACCCATCCAGTGAGTGGAGATTATTTGAGGAATAACTTTGTAAAAGGGAACCAAAGAACTAGGTTATTTACCAACCAATACTACAAATCGACCAAGAAAAACAATACACATAGACAAAAAGACTATGAACAACAATCCCAAAGAAACCATATAGGACACATTAAGCCAAGAGTAGGAGGATTAAATGAAAGTATATCGGAAAAAGAAACTAAGAATAGTTTAAATCACCCAGAAGAAAAACTAAGTAAACACACCAGCAAAGACCAAACCACATCTATAATGAATGATACAGAGAAAGACGAGTTCCTAGACAAATTTAAGACCCTAAAAACCAAATACTTAGAATATAAATTAAGAAGAAAAAATACCACTGATAAAGGGAACAAATATGAACACGAACAGATAGTGGAACCCATTAATTTGATCGATCTTGAACTAGACAATAGTAAGCTTCAAAAAACTACCATGGGAGATATCACGCCTCCCAAAAATGAGTACACATTACATCTAACACCATCCCCGACTGTTCCGACTTGTAGCCAAAACAAGGGAGACACCATCACCATAGACAATACCGAACAGGGCCTAGAGGCCTGTGTACCTTTCCTAAAACAGATAAGACATTTAGAATCGCCTACCCCTTCGGTTTTTTTCAGGGAGTCCCCCAATCCATCCCAGCATACCGAGACAAAACGCACAAATAACGCATTATTTTCCTACAACAAAAAGAAAAAGAAAATAAGAACAAGAGGAAAGAGAGGAGGAAAACGCCAAAAAAGGAAAAACCCAATAAACAATGACTTCATCACATCCTCTCAAAAAATCCCAACAATAAAAATCTTTAATCTATCTACCCATGTATTAACTACACATGAAATTGATCTATTACGCAAGGGTCTGTCCTTCTGTCCTGAAAATAGGGTTGACCCCTTGGGTCTCTTTATAGACATCCAGAAATTTAGACGTAATTTGACTATTACAAGACATTTTGACATAGAAAAAGAAAAAGAGAGAGTGCTTGCCTATAAGAAAGTAGAAACCAAGATAACCAACAAAGCAGATACCATCAAAAACAGTGAAAATGTCGAGAATATCAACGGGAATGGTTTCAAACATCTGGATGTCCATCCAAAATCCAGTTTCTTTCCACTACAGAGTCAGGGCCACCATATCCCGACTGTTTTTGATTTATGGGCCACCGATCTCAAAAAAATTACGAACCAAACTAAAAGGACATGCCCTGAAAGTAACCTAACAAGGTTAGAATGGAAAGCATTGAACCTATTAAAAAACAATAAAGAAATAATCATCCGACCCGCTGATAAAGGGGGTGGGATAGTAATCCAAAATTATGAAGATTATGAGAAAGACGCACAAAAAATTCTGAATGATGACACATATTACAAATATATAACACACGATCCATTCCCAGAAATAAATAAAAAAATTGAACAATCTCGTGAAAAATGCATATGACAATCACTACATAAATAAAAAAGAACGTAACTTCTTAACCCCTAGAACTCCTTGCATCCCATATTTCTATCACCTACCAAAAATTCACAAAGATGCAATAAATCCCCCTGGGAGACCGATTATCTCTAATACCAAAAGTGCGACCAGTAACCTGTCTCAATATCTGGATCCTATTCCTACAACCATATGTAAAGAACCTACCGAGTTACCTTCATGACTCAGCCCAGTTAATACGTGAATTAAAAACCATTACATGGGAAGACACATACGCATTCCTAACAATGGACCCAATATACAACATGACTTTAGAATAGACTGTATAAAATCAGTCCTGGAAAGGGACACAACTCTACAACCCTCTCAAATGGATTTTCTACTAGAGAGCCTAAGGTTTGTTCTGGAGAATAATTTCTTCATATATAATAACAAAACTTACCACCAATGCCGGGGGACCGCGATGGGGACACGAGTGGCACCGGCGTTCGCTAATTTGTTTATGGGGGAGTTTGAGAGCAGATTCATATCAAATCATCCTGTCTTTCACAAACACATCAAATACTACTGTTCTTTATCTGGGAAGGAGACGAAACAACAGCCCAAACATTCTGTGAGTCACTTAATAACACTGAATGGGGGATAAAGTTCACACCCAACTACAATAAATCAGAGATGGAATTTTTGGACATATTGGTCTCCTACGAAAACAACCAGCTATGCACAAAGACATACTTTAAGAAGGTGGATACAAATAGCTATATCCATTTTTCGAGCTTTCACCATAAAAAATGTTTAAAAAATATACCTTTCGGTCAATGTAAGAGGATCAGACGTAACTGTACAAATAACAGTGACTTCAAAATCCAAACAGGTATACTGGAAAAAAGATTTAAAGAAAAAAGGTACCCAAAACTACTTATAAAAAATGCAATTGAGAGAAGCAGTCTATTAACACAAGAAGAATCCCTAGCAACCAAACAAAAATTGCCACAAATGGAAAAAGAAATAAGATTTGTTACCCAGTATAATACCTCTAATAAACAAGTACAAAAAAGCCTAGAAAAATATTGGTATATTCTAACACAAGACCCATACTTAGAAAAATACCTCTCAAAAAAACCCAAAATCACATATAGGCGAGCCCCTACCATCAAGAACATCTTGGCACCAAGTAGACCGAAACAGCATAACAGGCCGGAAACATCAGCCAAAAAAGTCCCAGTAAAAACAGTGGGGAGTTATAAATGTGGAGCAAAAAATTGCTTATGTTGTAGAATAATTACCCACGGGAGGACTTCTTTTTCCTCCAAGTACAATGGAACAGAATTTGTGATAAAACACCACCTCACTTGTCATTCAACCTATGTTATATACCTGATAGAGTGTGCTTGTGGCCTACAGTACGTGGGCCGTACAACCCAAGCATTACACTGCAGGGTCAACCAGCATAGATATAACATTCGTAAACAATATATGAAACATAGCATCTCAAGACACTGTGCATCAACCCCAGATAAAGAGAAACACCCGTTCAAGATTACCCCCATTGACTATGTCTCTGATAATCCGTTCAACAGGTTTGAGAGGTTACAAAAAAGAGAGGTATATTGGATATACCAGCTGGATACCCTCAATCCAAGGGGGCTCAATGAAATTAGCGAAACCATAATATAATGGTTAGCCCTAACAAAGTTACCAATAATAACAATACTCATTATGTAACTCTCTGCCTATGCTATGTGTATATATATGTATCTAAGTTTGGTGGAAAAAGTATATACTTAAGTATGTCTATATGAATGTGGACATATGTGCGTATGTACGCGAGCAGGTGTGCGTGCCTGAGTGTGTATACATATGCACGTGTATGTGTGCGTGTGCTTGTATGTATGTGTATATATGTATGGGTGCATGTATGTGTGTATATATATATATGTATGAGTGCATGTATGTGTGTTGTGTATATATATATATATATATATATATATATATATATATATATAATGTATGTATGAGTGCATGTATGTGTATATATATATATATGTATGTGTGCATGTATGTGTGTGTATATATATATATGTATGAGTGCATGTATGTGTATGTGTATATATATATATATATGTGCATGTATGTATGTGTATATATATATATGTATGTGTGCATGTATGTGTATATATATATATATGAGTGCATGTATGTGTATATATATATATATATGTATATATATATTATATATATATGTATGAGTGCATGTATGTGTGTGTATATATATGTATGAGTGCATGTATGTGTGTGTGTATATATGTATGAGTGCATGTATGTGTGTGTGTATATATATATATATATATATATATATATATATGAGTGTATGTATGTGTATATATATATGTATGAGTGCATGTGTGTGTATATATATATATATATGTATGTGTATATATATATATGTATGAGTGTATGTGTGTGTATATATATATATTATATATATATATGTATGAGTGTATGTATGTGTGTGTATATATATGTATGAGGCAATGTATGTGTGTATATATATATATATATGTATGAGGCAATGTATGTGTGTGTATATATATATATATGTATGAGGCAATGTATGTGTGTATATATGTATGAGTGCATGTATGTGTGTGTATATATGTATGAGTGCATGTATGTGTGTATATATATGTATGTATGTGTGTGTGTGCTTGTATGTATGTGTATATATATATATGTATGAGTGCATGTATGTGTGTGTATATATGTATGAGTGCATGTATGTATGTATATATATGTATGAGTGCATGTATGTGGTGTGTATATATATATGTATGAGTGCATGTATGTGTGTGTGTATATATATGTATGAGTGCATGTATGTGTGTGTATATATATGTATGAGTGCATGTATGTGTGTATATATATATATATATATGTATGAGTGCATGTATGTGTGTATATATATGTATGAGGCAATGTATGTGTGTATATATGTATGAGTGCATGTATGTATGTGTATATATGTATGAGTGCATGTATGTGTGTGTGTATATATATATATATGCGCATACAATTCTTAATTGTTCTTTGTATTTTATTTTCATTTTATTATCATTATGCTTCATGTGATTATTTTATGTTGTTCCCTTGAGACTATTACAACTGAACCACACACTATATATTATACATGAATTTACCCCAATGATCTTAACAACTTGCCTCTACAAACATGGGCGTATTAGACACTGCTACCCAATCTCCTCCAATATGTGACTCTGGGTACTGTATATATATATATGGGAATGTATAGAGAGATCCATGCAAGGGACCTCCCTCTATACATAGTCCGATAAGTGCGTAACCTATACAACGGCTGGAATACCCACATATAGATGCTAAAAACAATATACAAGAAGACGCTAAAAAGCTAAAAAGAATCTGTCCATCTTTCAGTAACACCGGGCCTACATATTAGGACAGCAGAATTTTATACAATATAAATATGAAAGTAGCAAACAAAGTCCCCTAATACAGACGCACCCATCGGGGCATAGCGAGAGACTCCAAGAAAAGCACCACAGCGCAGCACTTACCCCGATAGGAGACGTCCCACCGCAGACACAGACTGCCAAACGGAGGGTACGTACGTAACACCGCTGGCATGGGATGCCGAGTGGAGTACCCGGCATAGTATGGTCAGTATAGGACACCTAACGGAGCGTCCAAATACAGACCCTAAGAATAGCCGCATGAGATTAGAACCCAGTAAGCGTGCTACGGGGAGAACAGAAAATCTGATACATGTATAAGAAAGAGAAACTAATGTATTGAGACATCTTGAGGATACTAAATACTATACAAGGAAAGTATGTTTTATTCCAGCAAAATGCTTTTATCTTTTATTTTATGTACTGATAAATATGGGCTCATTATGCAGAACACACCCAGCTCCGAAAACTCCACCTCTAGGAGAAGGAGCGCGCCAGAGTTGTGTTTAAAATACCCACAATGTATCATGCGGCTTATACTGATTTTATTGTCCTGAGGAAGAGGGTTGTGCGCCCTTGAAACGCGTAGACTAATAAAGAGGAATTTTTCCATCTCATTATACCGCCATTTGATGCTGACAGCGCCGTTACAAGTTGTTTCCAAAAAAGCCCGCTTTTTGGCTGTGATTTTGAATCCTGAACTATCCACGCATCCCCTGGAAAGGGGAAGGAGGAAACCGAGGCAGCAGTACAGCAAATCCTAACGCTGGTGGTCAGAATACCAGCAAGGCACGCATAGTGGTTGTGACTACTCACTGGTAAGCAGATATTTATTACATTATCTATCCAACACCCAGGTGATACCACACAAGAGACGCTGTTTTTCTTTCTTTTTCTTTTTTATATGTATCTAAACGTCAACAATATTCAGACGATTTCTGCTGAAAAGTCAGTCGTTCTTTGAATTTTTTTGCAGTGAATCATCCTATAAAAAGGATTATTTTATCATGGTCCTCCATGGGAACCCATGCACTGACACTAATGGACCCCTAGTAAAACGGGGACTATGGTCCTATATACACAGAGGGTGGGCCTTCAGAATCATTTCCCCTGGTGGGCCCAAGAGACTTTAGTCTGGAGATGCAGACAGACCTTTTAGTATAAAATCTGTTGCTCTCAGCCGATCACTACGGATCCAGCTCCCAAAACCCCCATGGTTTTGTCATGGCCAGCCAGGCATTTCCCCAGCTGCGGCCATCCATGAAAACATGGGCACCTTTAGTAAGCCATTCTTATAGAGAGCCTCTTGATTATGACTTGTAGGAAAGTGCTAAGTGGATATGGAGTAGATTTGATGTCTTTTCTCTTTGCAGGTGAGCACGTTCTTTCCTTTGCTGCATGTGTGGGTAATGCCGAGCTGGTGCGGCTGTTGTTGCAACATGGAGCTGATGCCCAGGCCAAAGATTCCCATGGTGAGAAATCCATTTTGTTGTCTCTCTGCATCACGTGAGGGCACTTAAAGAGGACCTTTCACCGCTCCTGACATGTTTTTATAGCTTAGTGTATTCTGGAACATCTATTCTTATGTCTCTATGTTGTGTCATTCCTTTATTATTTCTACTAGAAGTTATCAATGAATTACTAGCAGTCTGCAGTAAGGGTACAGAGGGAAGGTAACTAGTTGGGGTGTGTACCTGCACTGTGCAGGTACACGCCCCCCCAACTGGTTACTGCCCCTCTGTACCCTTACTGCAGACTGCTAGCAATTCATTCATAACTTGTAGTAGGAATAATAAAGGAATGGCACAACATACAGACATAAGGATAGATGTTCCAGAATTGTTATTACATGGGGAATACATGAAGCTATTAACGCAGACATGTCAGGAGGGGGAGAGGTCCTCTTTAACAGTCTGGAGTTCCTGCAAACCCACAGACAAAAACACCAGATTATTAGAAAAAAGTTTTTCATATTTTTTTTTTCCTGTTCCCCACAGCGTCCATACTCACCTGCCCCCTGTCACTCTCTGTTTTGGATCCCTGGCTATGGTCAGTGGCCTTCCGTCCACGTCCTATAAACTTATGGATGGATGGGTCACGTAAACCTCTTCATCCAATGACCGGCCTCAGGGGTGGCCTTGCAGTGACGTGCTGCTTGTGGACACGTCACCACTGAGGCCAGTCATTGGCTGCAACGGGATGCGTGACCTCATCCATCTGAAAGTTGACAGTCCTGGGACTGGAAGACCAGTGGATGCCAGGTAGCAGGAACGGAGTGGTGGCATGCCAGTAAGCATGATTTCTCCAACTAGTTCAACAATCTGTGGGGCGGGGGCAGCCAAAAATGCCTAAAACTTTCTTCTATTGTCCTCCCTTTAGGAAATACTGTCCTCCATATTCTGGCCCTACAGCCAAACAAGATGTCTGCCTGTCAGATGTATGATCTTATCGTGAGCTACCACAAGGAGAAGCATGGTCCAGGACTAGAGGACATACACAATATTGAAGGCCTTACTCCTTTAAAAATGGCGGCTGTGGAAGGTAACACTGTGGTAAGTATGCAGAAGACTATGCAGGTGATGCCTCAATATAATGTATTTGAAGCAATTTCCAAACTGGTCCTAATAGACCCCTGTTTGGAGACCATTTGCCTTTCGATGAAGGTAAATTGGGATTTGTGTAAATCTCTTTCCAGGTCAATGTTCACACTGAATCTCTGTTTTTCAATTTTCTTAGATGTTCCAGCACTTGGTACAAAAGAGAAGACAACTACAGTGGACATTCGGTCCCATTAGCTGCTATCTCTATGACCTTACTGAGATTGACACATGGGAAGATCCTCAGTCTGTTCTGGATTTGGTGGTTTCTGGAAAGAAAAGAGAGGTATACATACTAGAGGCCATCAAGGTGCATTGAGGGTACTTAAAGGGTAGCTCCACCTGTAATTGGTTGCCACACTAAACCATGACATGGCAACTGAAACTGTCTGTCGTTATGGATGCCATTTCTGGTCCTCCTAGTGAGTTCTGCTTTTCTGACCTCAAGTAGGACTATAGGGCTGTAGACCCCTCCCTGATAGAGTTGGTGGAATTCGGAGCATATTCCTGGATTTAAGTTTAGTTTTGGATCTGCTTTTCAGAGGATAAATGCAGCACAAAAGAAATTCTCGAAGTATACTTAAAGGGACCCTTACATCAGAAAGGGGTATTTTTTAATACTCGGTATTCACGGAAGACAATTTTTTGGCTGCTTTTCTTTACCATTTAAAATTAAATACAAAGTTGTGCCCTTCTGTAGCACAAATGATAAGACCTCCTATATAGATTGGTGCAGGAGAGAATGTTATCAACAGGGTAATCCTCATCATAATAGTAGGTGTAGAATTGGGAAAACAGTGTGGCAGCTCTATTGTTCTCTTGATCAGGGCTACATAAAAATGTCCACAGAAGAGCATTGAGAAGTGTGATACTTTAACTGAGTCACTACAAGGGGCTGTCAGTGGTCAGATTGATGGCCTGACAGACAGAGTAATAAAAAGAGGGCCCAATCTTTTGTGTTCTTCCAAAATTAATCTTTGTTCGGTCTTAACGATACATACCATTGATTGGTTGGAGCCTTTATTACCTTTCTTTATGAGAAGTTCCTTTTCTTTTCAGGCACGGCGGATATTGGACCTATCTCCAGTCAAGGAGCTGGTCAACAGAAAGTGGCAGAGGTTTGGGCGGCCATATTTTTGGACCTTGACTGCTCTCTACATCATATACATGACTATTGTGTCACTGAGCTGCGCAAACCGACCTCTCAAACCAAGGCCAGACAACAGGACTGATCCCAGAGATATCAAGATTATGGTGCAGAAGCCTCTAAATGTAAGAACCTTAATCTTTACTCAAGGCCACTTGGAATATGTATTGATTTTGGGTTACAATATGTTTTCTCCTCCAGTAAGCCATTCTGCCCCATAAAGAATAGTAAATTAAATTCAAACTTACTGGAAGAGTCCAGGACTCTTCTCCAGCATCATCAGATGCAAGCACTGTGCCATAAAGGCCAAGGACGTTAGACCTACCTTCATTACACATGCACTGCACAGCAAGCAGTGAAGCAAGATGTACCATCCTTGGGTTTATCGGAGCACAGCACATGAGCCCTTTGCACCTGAAGAAGAGTCTTGGATTCTTCTCCAGGTCAGCCTAAATTTCATTTATTTCCTGCGGGGTCGGATGGGTTTGCTATAGACAGGTTTGGGTCTCTAATGCCCAGCTACATAACAGTATGCTGGTGGTTTTGCAACCCTACACCAGGTGACAGGTTCCTGAGAGCAAATTGTGGGCACACTTTCTAGGCTATACTGTATACAAGTATAAACTAAGTTAAAGGGGTATTCCAATCTGGGACATTGATGGCATATCGCTAGGATATGCCATCAATGTCAGATAGGCAGGGGCGTAGCTATAGGTGGTGCAGAGGTAACAGTCGCTACCGGAGCCTGAGTGGGCCCAAAGACCATTGTGCCACATAAGAAGACACCGGTATTATAGAAAGGGCATGTTGGGAGGACTCTGTTATAGATTTTGCACTGGCGCCCAGAATGTTCAAGTTACACTTCTGGCTGGAGAGAAGGGGTTAGGTCAAGAATTTGCCATGGAGGGATGCTGTTTAAATTTTTGCCTCGGGCATCAGGAAGGCTATGTGCTCCCCTGCCCCTTGCTACAAAGCCGTGAGGGAAGGGGGGCCCAATCTGAACTCTTGAACCAGGGCCCATGAACTTTTATCTACGCCCCTGGGTGGAGGTACCAACTCTGGGACCCACTCCACCGACGTGAAGGCGGGCACACCCTGCATACAACTTGCTATTCATTCTCTGCTATGGCACCGCCAAAAATACCCGAGCAAGCGCACTGACACAGTTTTGGAAGTCCCAAAGCGGTGATTGGAGAGCAAACCGTTAGACCACATCTCCATTCACCACTATGAGACTGCCGGAAATAGCAGAGCCAGCCCTTGGCTATTTTTGGAACTCCCATATTGTTGAATGGAGGGTGGCCACACAGGAGCAGCTGTCGTCCCTCCCACTTCGGGGACTCCATTCTGGAATTTGCAGCAGATCCCAGATGTGGGCCCCCCCACACCTAGATGACATAGATGGCATATCCCAGAAATATGTCATCAATGTCCTGGATGGGAATACCCATTTAAAAAAACATTTGTCACCATGATTAACTCTATTAACCTAGGACATTGCCTGATTATATTGATCTTGGTGAATTAAATGAGCGATCCTCGCTGTTCGGATGCTCGACCTGGAACTCTTGCTTAATGGTTGCATATGCAGTTGATCTCTGAAGGCTTTCCCCACTGAGAACTGTCAGTCAGAGAAGACTGTCCGCTTCACTTCTAGATGAACAAAGCCGAGCGTCTTCTGTTTCGGGAGGAAACTGATATCGTTGTCGTGTGCTCAGAGCAGAACTTGGTGGAAAGAGCTTCCTGGGATGAACTGTGCATGCGCTGATGAAGTCTTACTATCACAAGCACAAGAGTTCAGGGCCAGGCATCTGAATAGTGAGGAAGCCTGGCCCTGTCAATTGGGCCATAAGGGAATATGGTGAGGGGCAGGGGCTTAGCTATAGGCTCATGGGCCCTGGTGCAAGAGTTCAGCTTGGCCCCCTTCCCTCAGGCCTTCGTGCTGCCTGAGCCAAAAACTGAAATGGCATCCCCCCCCCTGCCAAATTCTTGACTTAACTCCTTCCCTCCAGCCTGAGGTGTAACTTGACCAGCATGCACTTTCTATAATACTGGTGTCTTCTTATGCGGCACAAGGCTCTTTGGGCCCCATCAAGCTTCTGGGCCTGGTAGCGACTGCACCTCCTATAGCTACACCCCTGGCGACATGAAGTGGTGCTCCGGGGGCTAGGCCAGCCACTTAGTTTTCTGAGCACCTAATTTACATAAGAATACAAGTAGCTTGCAGCAATAGAGGGCTTATTGAATTCACCCCGACCAACCCTACCGGGCAGTATGGCTGGCTAGATAGGGTCGATCATGGGGACAGGTGCCCCTTAAGGTTTCTGGTCTGGTTAAGTGATTCCACAGAATCCACAAATTCTAAGTAAAAAGCATCAGAATTTTTACTTTTGCTTTGGATGTGAATGGGACAGAAAATATCCGACAAGTGAGAACTAGATAAATAAAGCAAACGTTCTTAACATGTCATCATGTCCGTATAAATGACGCATGGCAGGACTGTATATAACAGGTTACCTACCTTTACTGTTAGCACTGAGGTCACCGTCCGTTTTGGGAGGGTCCTGGATGAGAACTGTTGGGTTCCTTATGAGTCAGTCCACATGAACTTTTTGATCTGAAAGTCATTGGTGACTGACGAGTCCATTGCAGACAAAAGACAGATTATTTGTGTGTGTTCAGGGGATTGTTTCAAGTGATAACAATTGTGGAAGGGTATTTTATATGTGTAGCATCGTTCGGCATGACACCGCTCCTGCTCCCGCATTAAGTGCTGTTTACATCTAGTTGTCAGTTGTCAGAAACTTGTTGTTATTAACTTTGTATAGTATTTCCCCCTAAATAAGATAAATTCTCTAAAAATATAGCGCCTTCACTTGTCCTCTTCTGTCAGACCACAACTTAGTTATACCTATTTCCGTTAACCCGTCATGACAACTGATTTGACTGCAGACTCATTTACATGTAAAGGCTTTGGGGGTTTTTTGTCCAAAAAAAAAAAAAATTGTCACCTCGCTGACCCCCTGCCGCTCTGTTGCGAGATTCTTTTTATTCCATGGTCCTAGACTTGTCACACGGGAAATGGCGTGGACTGCTCGATCAGCCATGGGTGTAACTACCATAGCGGCAGACCATGCGACTGCTATGGGGCCTAGGACAAGAGGGGGCCCAGTCTTAGCTGGGATTATCTCCTCTTCTACTGGAGGTGAAAACTTGGTCAGGACTCTACCCTCTAAAGGAACAACTTTTAGCAAATGATGCAGTGGAAAAATGGCCCAAGGGTCATTGCAAGGGGTTTAGGCAGAAACCCTGTCCTGTGTGGGGGGCCTGGTTTAATCCTTGCTATGGGGCCCTTACTTCTCTATGTACGCCACTGCGCTCAGCCAATCGCTGGCCGAGGCTCGTCACTCCAATGGCCAGTGATTGGCCGAGCAGGCAGTCCAAATCCTTTCACATGGATGTGGAGAGCAACTGCCCCCCTTTGATATAGAAATGTACAGACCTTGAAGTGAGGTCGGTGAGGTTTGGTCAGTTCCTCCACGTTCTATTTTTTTTTACCTTAAGTTAAAAAGACCTATAAGACCTTCCGTGGCAAGGAGGAAGCCCATATAATTTTTGGAGTTGTCCTTTGGGTGGTCGTTTCAAATGACCAGTCCTATATTTGGGAACATGTTGGGGCAGAGGCAAATCAAGATCTGTTTCAGACAATGGGCCATTGCGTGGTGCCCTATTCTTGAAAGGAGAGAAAAAGAGTAGACCTGAAATTATAGTAATAGTACTGCCATATTATAGTGTCCATGTGAGTCCTAATTTGTATATGTGCGCTAAATATGTTCAGGACAATAGGCCATTGAGCAGTGACTGAATGTGAGTGTGACATCATTGGCCTAGGTAGACAGAGAAGCGAAATGGCCTTTTCAAACAGCTAATAGTGGGGGCGGTGGTAGTCGGACCCCCACAAATCGGATATCAATTACCTATCCTGAGGATAGGTAATTAATATTGTACTCCTGGAAACCCCTTTAAAGGGTATGTCCGAGATTTTGATATTGATGGACTATGCTCAGGATAACGCATCAATATCAGATCAGCGGGATCAAACTCCTGGCACCCCCACCAACCAACTGTTTGAAGAGGCCACAGTGCTCCGGCTCCTAGGCCAGTGACGTCACATTCATCAGTCACATGGGGCTGGGCTGCACTACCAAGCACAGTTGCTATGCAGTAGACAGTGTCGTTTTTGGTAAACTGCAAGGAGTTGACAGTGGTCCCCGGGGGGCTGCGGCCTCTTCAAGCAGCTATTCGGCAGTGGCGATGGTAGTCAGACCCTCACTGATCATATATTGATGACCTGTCCTCAGGATAGGTCACCAATGTTTTATTTCAAGAAACCTCTTGAAGGCTATATTCACACATACAAGAATGTCAGTGCAAGACATTGGGATGAAGAATTAAGAGGGTGGAGCTATTTTCAATTTCTTTAAACTTTGGAGCACTATCCCATTTGGACATGAGTGGTGACTCAGTGTGGTGACAACCTACCTCTACCCCTGGTGTGTATCTAAAGGTATGTCCATTCATAAATCATAAGGTTAATCATCTACTTCCTTGCACCTTCTCAATTCCAAATAATCAATAAAATGAGAAGAAGGGAAGATCTCACCCAACCTTACTTGAATGGTGCATTTTATGGTTTTCTTGCAGGAAGCATATGTCACGTCTGAAGACTACCTACGTCTGGCGGGAGAAATCATTAGTGTCATAGGAGCCATTATAATACTAATACTAAAGGTAAGTACTGGAGCATCAGGGTCCAACAGAGCTAATTCACAGCCCAAATATGCTTCCTGATGGTGGTTTCCATTGAAGGGGTCTCCATCCAATTTGACAACTTGTTGGTACATCTATGTATGTTGTTGTGATTCAACTCTCTTGACATGTCTTCCATATTAAATACTTGACTTCCCTATAATTCTGGAGCCTTTATTCTAGAACTGTGTTGCGCCATTTCTTTGGTATCCTCGTAGAAATTTATGAATAAATTGACAATTGGGTGCTACCATTCTTCTTGTTGGCACTAATTGCAATAAGTCAGGTTGGAAGAATGTATGTGAGGAGAGCGGACAAGTACCATAGCTAATTGTGTCTTTAACATCTCTACAGATCCCGGACCTGTTTCAGACACGTGAAGCAAGATTTCTGACCCAAGCAGTACAAGGAGGACCATTCACCCTTATTATGTAGGCATCTCAGTCTGGTCTTCTTGGTGATAATGTTATAGATATTCATTATTGGCCTTTAGTTCACAGTTCTTGGGGATTTCCAGGAGTACAATATTGTTGACCTATCCTCAGGATCGCCCATGAATATCCGATTTGTGGGGGGTCTGACTCTCAGCAACCTCGACAATCAGCTGTTTTGAAGGGCCACAGCACTCCAGTGAGCACTGCAGCCTCTTCCTAGGCCAGTGAGGTCATGTTCATTGGCCACTTGGCCTAGGGGCAACTCTGTCCCATTCAACTGAATGGGCCTGGGCTGCAATACCAAACACAACCACTAAACAATGGGGCTATGTTTGGTAAGATGTGAGTAGGCCACACTACTCACCGGAGCACCATGGCCTATCAGAAGTTGAACCCCAACCATCAGATATTGATGACCACTCCTGAGTATAAGTGAACAATGTTGTTATCTTTCACTTTTATGGCATAGTAGCATGGTTTGTAAGGCTGAGAAAACACATGTGCCCATCCAGTTCAGCCTATTGTCCGACTAAGGCTAGTTTCACACTAGTGCTAAATTGTTCCGGTAGAGGAACAGCTTGCCAGAGTTCATCATATCTGGCATAGCCATCTACTACCTTTCCTGCTGGAGCCCATTAACTATAATGGGACCCGCAGGAATCTGGCCTTTTTCCAACATTAGTGCCGGGATTCGGCACTAATGCCATAATTGGCTGGATCCCTGTTGGGTCCTATTATAGTCAACTCCGATAAACTGTGATGTGATAAACTCCAGCAAGCTGTTTCTCTACTGAAGCAGCCTGCTGGAACAGTTTGGCGCTAGTGTAGAACTAGCCTAAGTTGATCCAAGATAGACCATAAAAATCTGGTCAACAGACGTCCAACCCAATACAACCCCACCAATCTTGGGGTAGCTCTGGTGGTGAAAGTCGGCACTGGAACTACACAGCTCCATCCATTGTGTAGAGGATGGAGCTGGCTACCATTCACTTCAATGGGGGCAGCGTCGCAGTAACCAACTCCTTCCACTATACTACGGAGGGAGCTGTGTAGATCTGGAGCTGACTTTCAACATCGGAGATACTTGGAACAGTGGTTCGAAGGGGTGTGAGATGTCGGACCCCCATTGATCAGATATTGATGGCCAACTCCTTTAAGTTTACAGTCGACTATTCCCAAGTGCTTCTCTATTACCAAGTCATATTCTCCTGTCAAAATGAGGATCCCTTGAACCCTGTTCAGCAATCTATTTCAAAGAGGTCCATTTATGTTCCCTCTGAATGTGGCCACTGTGGGCCACCTCACCATGCAGAATGAGGGTCAGGAGACCCTGTTGTGTTAGGTGGGGAGAATCCATTTTGGTTCTG
This sequence comes from Rhinella marina, assembly GCA_900303285.1. Taxonomy (NCBI): domain Eukaryota; kingdom Metazoa; phylum Chordata; class Amphibia; order Anura; family Bufonidae; genus Rhinella; species Rhinella marina. The sequence goes on along the minus strand of ONZH01003701.1, from coordinate 76,897 downwards.
CCACAGGTGGACTCGGTACTAAACATACAAACTGTGTGACTACCTTGTAGACTCTATTCTCATGTATTTTATGGACAACAGCATCTGCTTCCCATGCATGGTCCTGGTGTTACTAATCCTAAGACTTACTGGCACCGACGGAGAGGTCATCCCCATGTCTATCCTGCTGGTACTGGGATGGTGTTACGTCATGTATTTTGCCCGTGGATTCGAGATGCTTGGACCTTTCACTATCATGATTCATAAGGTAAGCAAATTGCATTACGTACGGTAGGACTCATCTAAAGTCATCTTGATATAAATTCAGTGCAAAAAGAAGACCCTCGAACATGTTGACTCTTAAAGGGAATGTATCATTAAATTATGTTTATTAAATCAAGTGTTTCACAGTTTTTTAAGCTTTTTGATGTGTTTTTTTTAACTTTCCATGTTGCTACCTACATAAAAAAAAAATCCAAAATCCTGCAATTTTCAGACCGAACACAAAGCCTGATATTTGCTGATCACTTATCAACAGTCATCTCATTATCATCACATATAGGATTACAATGAAAGGTAACACATACATAAATAGCACAGGATTCACCATTCACAATTGGTGATGTTACAGCTCTCCCCCTCCCTGCACAATGAGCTCTGCACAATTCACAGAGCATGTCCACAACATGCCCCCATAGAAGTCAATAAACCTCTCCAGCCTACAGACTCCTAGGTGATAATCTTCATCCTAGCTCTCGCCAATAATTTTGTTACCTTGAAAGTCTGTCATTTTGGCCAACAAGACACTTCCATCTCCATTCGACATTTAGACAGTTTATGAAATCAGCAGAAATAATGCAAAAGTTTCCTTTTTTTTCTAGATGATTTTTGGGGACCTTCTGAGGTTCTGCTGGCTGATGGTTGTGGTCATCTTTGGATTTGCTACCTGTAAGTGTAACTCATTGAACTCTTTCATTGAAAATACTAGAAAGAGTATTTCTTCTTTAACCCCCTATCTGTTTTGCCAGAGTGGAGCTCCAGCAGTGGGAAAAGTAGCTAACTGGAGGGGGCGGGCTGCTTTAGATGCTGCTACCTCCTGAATGGTAGCAGCTAAAAAACATGCAACTTATCTTGTTTGAAAGCAGACATTCCAAGCTTTCAGACAATACCAAATTGACAGTAATATGTTCAGGACAGAGAAAGATATCACTGGTAGAAATCGGGATGCTATCAATGCAGCTGAAAATGAAAGTAAAAACAGGTTTTACTCGCAATTATTCCTGACTTGATTTCTAACAGCGATTTCTCCTCTGTTTCTTGGACTTTAGCTGTCAGTTTGGTCTGTCAGCTTTCAGATAAGACCAGTTGCGTGTTTCTAGCTGCTACCATTGAGGAGATATCACCTTCTAAAGCATCCCACCCCCCTCCAGGTAGCTACTTACCACACTGCCCGAGCTGGATACGGACAAAACAGTTATGTGGTTAAAGGGAGTCTGTCAGCAGTTTTGACCATGCTAAACTGTTGCTGGCACCAGGTAAGAGCCGGGGAGAGCATTACAAGCATAACTTTTATGGAGCTGTTATTATCAGGAGAAGTGTGAATATGAGCTTTTATTCTGCCCGATTCTGCTCCTGCAAGTGCCCAAGAAGTGGAACTTTAACATAAACTGCTTGCTCTCTCTCTTTCTCTGGATTGGGTTGATTCACAGCCCCACTTCTCTGCCATTAGTGACCTCTGTAGTGGTCTTCTGGCCTCCTGCCACCCAGAGCAGAGGGAAGGGTATACAAAGCAAGAGAGAGCACATCACACTAAAGTATCATCCCCTGGGCACTTGCTGGTGCAGAACCTGTCAGAATAAAACTTACTTTTGTAGCTCTTCTGACTAGTATGTTTGTACTGCAGTCCCCCTACCGTAATTACCGTTGTCAGCAGTTTAGCAAGATCAAAACTGCTGACAGACTCCCTTTAACAAAACAGAGAAAATTCTATTAAAAATTATGAAATGCTGTAGGAATATGACGCTCTGTGTTTCTTCCCCCAGCTTTTTACATCATATTCCAGACCGTGGACCCCAATCAGTTTGGTTACTTCTACGGCTACCCTATGGCCCTGTTCACCACCTATGACTTTTCCTCAACGTCATCAACGCTCCAACAAACTACGATGTTGATCCTCCCTGATATATTCCAATCGTGTACTTTGCCTTCACCATTCTTGCCAATCTTCTCATGTTAACCTCTTGATAGCCATGATGGGGGATACTCACTGGCAGAGTGGCACAGGACAGAGATGAGCTGTGGAGAGCTCAGGTACAGTACCTACAAAGGTTTGGAGATTTGCATGTTTCAAAAAGTTCTTTAGAAGCAAAAACAAATTCTAGTGGTATCTGAGCAGTATGCAGGGTGGCGGTATTGAGCTACATCGTCACCTTGCTGGTTATAAGAGGGTTGATTCTGTTAGTATTAGGAGCCTAAGGAATATTGAATTAGCTTGTGTTTGTCTTACACACAGTCATATGACCTTTATCAGCCAATTGAAGCTCGCAAGTCCTTCAGTCTCAACATACACACAGTTTAACACCGGGTTTCCAAAACAACCCAGCTCTAGGTCACCTTTAAAGGGGCAGGGTGATGTGGATGAGACTGTTAAGGGAGCGGAGTGCTGTGGAGGTCACAATTAAGGGGGGAGACTACTGTGGAATTCATGGTTATGGGGACAGTCTGCTATGGAGGTCAGCCTTAAGGGGTGGGGTGCTGTAGATGTCACTGTTAAAGGGAAGGGGTGTTATGGAGACCACATTTTAAGAGAACGGAGCACTGTGAAGGTAACTGTTAAGGGGGCGGGTTATTGTTGAAATCGCTATTAAGGAGACGGGATACTGTGGAGGTCACTGTTAAAGGTGCGGGCACTGGATAGGTCTCTGTTAAGGGTGCAGGGAATGGTGGAGGTCACTTTTAAGGTGACGTGGTGCTTTGGAAGTCACTGTTAAGGGGCAGGGTACTGTGGAGGTCACTGATATTGGGAATACTGTCCATTTTTTAACAACTCACACAAAAACTTTAAATTAAATCCTACTAGTAAGATATATAATAAAGAATAACACTTGTAGTGAAATATGGTATTAGACATCTGCACTAAATTTAATTTCAGGTGGACATCCTGAGCCCTCTCATGGCCAGGCTTCTAATGGATCATTCCAATCATCGATGTAGATGTCATGCTATCAACTCAAATATTAGACCTACTCACTAGAGATGAGTAAAATGATTCTAGACAAATCAAATTCGATAGAATTTCCCAAAAGACTCTAATTTTGACAAATCCAACACTTTTGTGATTCCTACTGCATGAAATGTTCAAAATGGCAGCCACCATTTTACAGATCAGAATACAGAGAAGAAGGCTCTGCCATCAAACAGGGGTCATGACTTTTCAGGGCAAATGGGGCAAATTTTTATATATTCAGACTGAATCGAACCCGAAATTCGCCCTGTAGTTGTGGAATGTTATTTCATCACCCACCTTTCTTCTGCTACTTCAGGTGGCTGCTACCACTGTTATGTTGGAGAGGAAGCTCCCACGATGTCTCTGGCCTCGAACCGGAGTGTGTGGCACTGAGTATGGCTTAGGGGACAATTGGTACCTACGGTGAGTTCAAGTCAAAGCCCTATTTCAAAATTAAATTGTTGGATAAAGAAATCAGAGTTTGATTGAAAATGAGGGATTATTTAATAGCTAATGCTAAAGATAGTGGTTCATCAGATGGGTTGGTATCTGTAGGTACTTGGCCCAGGCACACAATGTAAAGCTAGCCCTTCTGTACAACTAATTATGTATCTAAAAAAAATGTTAGATCCAAGAAACCACTTAGAATTAACTTCTGGTTGTGTTACAGAGTGGTAGTGAGGAAGGACCTCAGTCAGCAGAAGATCCGCCGATACGTTGAAGCTTTCCAAGGACCCGAAGGAGACCACCTCGATAAGAACTCCCACGATGTCCTTAAATCAGACAAAACTGTTTCCTCAACCAGGACACTCAATCTTCCCATTGTGACGGTCACAGAGGTAGAAGCACATGAGTCACCAAGAACTGGTCAATCTCGGCCGTTAGATGAGGACACAACCTCCATACACAGTACACACAAGACCCATCTTGAACTACCACAAGTATATGTAGAGCCACAAAGATCGAACTTGCAAAGTCCAAATGCTGCAGCATCATCAACAGTACAGAGAGGTAGCAGTCGTGGGTGGCAGATATTGAGATCAGTTCGTCTACAAAAACTACAACTACAAGTTCCACAAGAAACCAATAATGATGCTGAGGAAGAAATACACCATGTCTGATAAAATAATACCTCAGTGTTGTAATAGTTAGAATCATTGGATCTCAAAAGTCGCAGTGGTGTCTTCTGAACACTTTGTGGAGATAGTTAGTACAAAAATTTCTCCTCAAGGAAAAAAAAAACTTAACTCAATGAGTTAAATTCTGGTTTTGACCGAACACATGCGTTTGCTTTTTACAAATATTGTAGCTATACATGACGAAAGGACATGACAAAAACTTTGGACAAGAAGTCAAGGATTATTGAAAGGTAATTGGTCCCATCAAAAAAACAGTATTATATATTTTTGTGGCTAAGGCTACCAGAATCCTGGGGGAAGCTGTAATATAATATTGTTGTGTATCACTACCTAAGAAATGGACAATGTGGACGTTTAATAGATGAAGCAAACCTGTTTTAACCATCTTCCTACTGAAGAGGAATTACGCAAAAATTAATTTAACAAAAATTGTATTTTATAATAAATGTAAAAACTGTTCATTTTTTTATAAGTGATGTCGTCAGAAGTACACAGGGTACTATCCTATGGCGTGATCAGGGCTGGTTTGTAGGGCCTGATCAAAATTTTACGCTGAGGCCTGATCAAAATTTATCATGGAGACTAAGAGTAGAACTTGATGAAAATTTACCTGGAGTTTGATCGTAGGCCCTGATCAAAATTTTACCTGGGGCGCCTCCAACTTTCAACTTGAAATTTGTAATGCTTCTGTGTGATGGCGTAGCCGTTGACGTTCCTAGAGCACCACATCGTGAAACTCTGCAACTTATACACTGTAGCTATGTCACCAATTTTACCAAATGGGGAACGTTTTTGGATAAGGACAAACATATCATCCACTGTTATTCTAAGTTGTGCCTAGGATGCTACTAACATACCAATGACCACATGGGGCTGTGGTTTTACAGCAGATCAGTATTGTTTTCTTGTCTTTTAGAAAAAAAAACTCCCTACGCCAATCTGTTTTGTAATCACACATATTGATTGCCCAAATGAACTATTGCCAGGGTTATTACTAGTTTCTTGGCCGTCCTCGTTCAAAGATACACCAAAAACCGCCAAAATTACCATAAAAACCTGTATGGCAATAATCAACCTCCACGTATTGAATGGCGACTTGATCCAACTCTGCCCAAATTCATCAACTATGATCAAGTCCTGATTATTTGCAATGGGTTCCTTTTCCTCATAGGCCACCTTTTGACATGTACCTTTTGAGCCAAATAAAAATTTGGGTCATTGCAAGGTCTACGTATTACTTTGCTCAAAGAATCTTTCCTACCAATTATGCTTGGCCATGGACATAGAGTTGAAATCAAAATGGAGCCTGTTCCTGATGACAATTTCTTTGATAACACGTCTCTTTTTATTTCATGCCACTGTTATAATACAGGTTCTTGAGAAGCTCTAGAGAGGGTTCTCCACGTCATCCATGGTTTTGTGGCAACCATTGGCTTAAATTAGTTGTAGGCAACATTGGTGAGGTCTACTGCAGAAATATAGGAGTTACTAAAGATCTACATTGATTAAAACATCCTTTTACATAGAAGTGGGTGTGTTTAGGTCATAGACTACACTTATGCATGGTGCTCCTAAATTAAATAATATTTTAGCTTTTTGTAAATTAAATACTGTATTTTTCGCTTTGAAAGATGCACCCCAGATTTGTAGAGTAGAAAAATAACAAAAAAAAAAAATTCATCAGACCTCATATCAGACCCCCCCCCCATAAATTTCAGGACATATCAGACCCCCATCAGACCTCAGATCAGCCCTTTCAGACCCTCATCAGACCTCAGATCAGCCCACTGTGCCCCCATATCAGCCCACTGTGCCCCTATCAGACCTCAGATCAGCCCACCGTGCCCCCATCAGACCTCAGATCAGCCCACCGTGCCCCCATCAGATCTCAGATCCTATCAGCCCACTGTGCCCCCATCAGACCTCAGATCAGCCCACTGTGCCCCCATCAGACCTCAGATCAGCCCATTGTGCCCCATCAGACCTCAGATCAGCCCACTGTGCCCCCATCAGACCTCAGATCAGCCCACTGTGCCCCCATCAGACCTCAGATCAGCCCCACTGTGCCCCCATCAGACCTCAGATCGGCCCACCGTGCCCCCATCAGACCTCAGATCAGCCCACCGTGCCCCCATCAGACCTCAGATCAGCCCACCGTGCCCCCATCAGACCTCAGATCAGCCCATCAGAATAAAATAAAAAAACTCTCCTGCGCCGCGGCTCCGCTCCAGATCCCTGTCTTCTCCTGCCGATGCTGACTGCATGCGGCGTGTCACCTGACTGCATGCGGCGTCGGGTCAGAGTGAGCGCACTATGTCCTGATGCTGTACGCGGTTAGGACAGTGCAGCGCTAGCAGGAGAGTACAGAGGAGCGCAGGACCAGGAGCGGAGTTTCAGAGCAGGAGGATGAGTATGCTTCCCAACTCTCGGCACCTATTACATACTAGTGAGTGCTTCCATAATAGAAGCGCTCACTAGTATTTGCTTCATAAGATGCACAGCACTTTTCCCCCTACTTTTGGGGGGAAAAAGTGTGTCTTATAAAGCGAAAATATGGTAATATTTTAGCTAAATACATTTTTAGCTATTTGTCAGCCATGTATGCCACAAAAGTCACACACTAAAAATGTCACAAATTTTGACACATGCCACCTTTGTTCAAAAATTTGCAACTTTTTGGGTGTGCCACTTTCCCAAAAAGTGAGTGGAGTCAGTGGGGTCCGTGCCGGCTTGGCACATTTATTATAATTTAACTCAGGAGACTGGAGAATATTATGCCTGAAATCTACAGCAGCTCCCTTGCTGCTGTAGATTTCAATTCTGGTGCAAAGACCGGCAGAAATGTGCCTCAAATATGGAGGACGCACCTTTAGCGTGGCGCATCTGACGCCAGCAGAGCATGGATTAAAGGGAGTCTGTCACCTGGAAATCACGCTCAGTGCCCAAGTTTTGTGCTCATTCGTTTTCCAAAAAGAAGCAAACACATGGCATATCTGCACCATATACTGAGAGACGAGTGAATTTCGCAAAACTTATTTAGATTGGATTTGGTTGAATCGGCTGTCAAATTCAACTTTGGTCTGAATAAATTCAACCTAAATGAATTCCCAAATTTCCCTGAAAAGTTGCGTATGACATTCCAGGGTCCGCTAGGACTGTATCCTTTTTAAGCTTGTTGGCTCCAAGTCAGCATTAGTCCTCATTAGTACTTAGAGCCGTCCTCTTAGTACACACAGAACCTGTCCTAATCACACAGGAGGACAAGTTACTTCACAACACTGAGGTAAAGAGCTGCCTCATCCTCCTCTCTACTTGTTAGGGGTTATGATTCTGAATACAGAGGATAAGATCTTCAGCTGAATCTCTGGGGAATTTAGTTAATGAAAAGGCATGAAGTACAGAGAGGATGGACAGGACAGACTGTGGTAATGGAGACTGCATACAAGAGCTGCTGTTCATTATCCACCCCTCACCCTCCTCTCTGTACTTCATGTCTCCTCATGGACTCCATTCCTACAGAGATTCAGCTGAAGATCTTATCATCTGTATTCAGGATCATAATCCCTGACAAGCAGAGCAGAGAGGAGGATGAGGCAGCTCTTTACCTCAGTGTTGTGAAGTAACTTGTCCTGCTGTGTGATTAGGACAGGTTTTGTTTTGTGTCTACAAATGGGACGGCGGCCATTTTGTTTTTCCTGATGATTGCTCCCCAAACAAATCGAGCCATTATAACTAATGAAAGGTAGCTGTGAATATATTTAGTACAAAATAATATTTAAGTATTTCAATTTTCTTAATTCCCAGAAAACCCCTTTTAAGGTGCACCATTTCATAAACAGAAAGCAAATTCACACAAAGCAAAGCAAAAATAAATGTCCCTCATGTAGATTCACATAGAATCAATTTGTGCAGTGCCACAGTGCTCCTCGTTCATATACCCCAGCTCCAGGCCCTGGAGCCTCAGTCTCCTCTACGAGCTCCTGGAGGTGTGCAGGCAAGGTGGAGGATTTGTATGCCTACAGTGAGAGAGAGAGATAGACAGCAAGGTAACCCAACTTAAGACGATCCAGATTCTGCTGTTGTAGAGGGGAAACAAGTAAAGACACCCTATGGACCCCAGAATAGTGGACTCTACAGCCACGGTTACCGGAGCACAACTATAATGCCTCATTCGGTGTTTGGTCAGTGATTTCCATCAGTGATTATGAGCCAAAACCAGGTGTGGCTGTAAACACAGAACAGGTGCAGATCTTTCCCTTATACCTTTATATCTTTGAAGGCTCCAATCCTGGTTTTGCCTCACAATCACTGGCATTAGCCAGAGATCCCTATAGCAGATATCTTAGCTATTTAGTTCTCCCTATAGCTAGATATTTGTGAGTAATTTGAGGGTCAATGCCTTAAGCATCCGCTTAGCTCATGTTGGGGCATCTGAGAGGACTTTGCATTTTTATGCAAACTACTGCCAGATGTATTACAACTGCAATCTTCCATAAGGAAAAGAGAAACTTTTGCTAAGTTTCATCTGGCCTGGTCTCTGACTCTCTTAACACCCCATGCTGTCCATTGCATCTTTGACACCTGCCCTGCCTAGCACCCACAGGGGCGGATTGGCCATAGACCTTACAGGGAAATTGCCCAGTGGGTCGATGCCCAGGGGGCCGCCTGGGCCCTCCTCACGGCCTGCCAGTGGAAGTTTTTGGGGCAGTATTTTGTGATGGGCTGTGGTATTTGGCTCTTTTGGGGTGGTATAATGTACCACAATATGGTATTGCTGGCCCTGCCTTCCATCAGTTTGGACCCGACTACAAAACGGGACCACTTTTTAGTATTTTTTCCAGGGCCACTTTAAGTTCCCAGTCGGTCCCTGAGCACCCATATGGGGATTAACATCATTGGCACCTTCTTTGGAACATTGAAGGAAAGGTGTTGTCAGTCAGTTTGAGCAGAAATACAAAGTGAGGCCTCCAGCGAGTCCTTATAGCTTTACTATAAATTTTTGTCAGTCAACTTTTTTACGGGACATGACAAAAGCTGAAGAGGCATTTTGCTGTTTTTGGTCATTGTGAGATACAATTGGTTGTACCAAAAAAAAAGGGATTATCCAAATCACAAATCAAGGCAAATCCCCAAGTCATCAGTTTGTTGACTTAACTTCTGAAATCATCCAGAATTCCACCTGCTTAGGAATTAGATGGTACCAGTGATGAGAAGGACGAGAGGGGCTGTTGTACCGTAGTGAGGCATGTTATTTATGAAGACAATGACCGACATGGCATTTCTGGGGCACAGAGCAAAGTTATGTCTGGAGGCCCAGATTGCACTGTTAAGCCCCGCCTCATTGCACAGCTAAGCCCCTCCCAGTCATCCACTAAGCATCATCCATCGAATCTCTGCCAGATCAACCTGGTAAGCCATGCCCTCATTAGCCCACTATATCCCACTCTCAGCTTAGCAATTTCTACAGCTGGGAAGGGCAGCTAGGGCCCCTTTTCAGCCACACAGGCAATATGTCTGCCCCTTTAGGGTGGGTTCACATCGCGTTTTATGCCTCCATTTAATTTATAAATTAGGATAAAAAATATATAACAACGCAGCACACCACGTTCTTGTATCTTGGAGAAACCAGTTAAAAGAAGTATACATTTTTTTTTTACAATGGAACTCTATCAGATGTCACTATGGAGCGTCAGTCCGAGGCATTTTTTTAACATGTACATTTTTTGTATACGTTAAACATAGGAACATAATTTGTAAGGCTGAAAAAAGCCCTCTGTCCATCCAGTTCTCCCTGTTATCCTGCAAGATCCAGAGGAAGGCAAAAAACCCCTGTGAGGTAGAAGCCAATTTTCCTCACTTTAGCCAAATAAAATTCCTTCCCGACTCCAATCAGGCATCAGAATAACTCCCTGGATCAACGACCCCTCTCTAGTAACTATAACCTGTAATATTATTACCTCCAGAAATACATCCAGGCCCCTCCTGATCTCTCTTAGTGAACTTACCATCACCACCTCCTCAGGCAGAGAGTTCCATAGTCTCACTGCTCTTACCGTAAAGAATCCTCTTCTATGTTTATGTACAAACCTTCTTTCCTCCAGATACAGAGGATGTCCCCTCGTCACAGTCACAGTCCTGGGGATAAATAGATGATGGGAGAGATCTCTGTACTGACCTCTGATATATTTATACATAGTTATTACATCTCCCCTCAGTCGTCTTTTTTCTAAAGTGAATAAGCCTAATTTTGATAATCTTTCTGAGTCCTGTAGTCCACCCATTCCAGTTATGACTTTAGTTGCCCTCCTCTGAACCCTCTCCAGCTCTGCTATGTCTGCCTTGTTCACAGGAGCCCAGAACTGTACACAGTACTCCATGTGTGGTCTGACTAGTGATGTGTAAAGTGGCAGGACTATGTTCTCATCACCGCCATCTATGCCCCTTCTGATGCAACCCATTATCTTATTGGCCTTGGCAGCAGCTGTCTGACACTGGTCTCTACAGCTTAGTTTGCTAAATGGATGGGAAAAATGCAATGTGAACCCAGTCTTAGCTCTTCTCAGCCAAGATGAGGCCCCTCATTTCTGAGGCCCCAAGCATTTGTGAGGTTTGTGTGATGGTAAAGTCCACCACTGTATGAAGACACGACTATAAAACTAATTTTACAATTATTAGAGTCCTGCTTGCAACAGTGTTACAGTCTTGTAATGGGTGAAGGTCATGGGAACCCTAATTGGAGGCAATGTATTAAAACAAAAAGAACCAGACTTCTGAATGGGGCAGTTTACATTTATATTACAATATAATTGTATAAAATGCATATAAATTCCATGTGACTCATGTCATACAACCATAAAATCCAATGGTACACATTAGGCAAACTATAACAATGCCATATTATGTGCCGAGTATAATTTTTTAAAATCCAAACTGAAACAACGTCTCTGACCAGGCATGGTCACTACTAAATAAAATACACCTCCGGCTCTGCGTTGCCCTGTAGCTGCTCAATTGTTGCCATACGGAGGATCTCCCACCCGTGGCTGGATTTTCTCTTGGTTATGGTCTTTTCACTTCCTGTGGATGAAACCGTGGAATTCTTCCGTGTGCTCTGAGCAGTCTGGGTCATACAGATCTGTGGATATGTGGTCATTACACCTGCTTCCTCTTGGTTTTCATTCTTGATACTGAAATAAAGAGATTTTATACTAAAGTGAATGTACTTTCTTCATCAAAAATTGTAATTTTGAAAATTCAGCTTAACTAAAGGATCTGTCAGCAGCTCTCCTGTGTGGTGTAGTATAGAGGATCTGTCAGCTCTCCTGTGTGGTGTAGTATAGAGGATCTGTCAGCTCTCCTGTGTGGTGTAGTATAGTGGATCTGTTAGCTCTCCTGTGTGGTGTAGTATAGAGGATCTGTCAGCTCTCCTGTGTGGTGTAGTATAGAGGATCTGTCAGCTCTCCTGTGTGGTGTAGTATAGTGGATCTGTTAGCTCTCCTGTGTGGTGTAGTATAGAGGATCTGTCAGCTCTCCTGTGTGATGTAGTGTAGAGGATCTGTCGGCTCTCCTGTGTGGTGTAGTATAGAGGATCTGTCAGCTCTCCTGTGTGGTGTAGTATAGAGGATCTGTCAGCTCTCCTGTGTGGTGTAGTATAGTGGATCTGTTAGCTCTCCTGTGTGGTGTAGTATAGAGGATCTGTTAGCTCTCCTGTGTGATGTAGTGTAGAGGATCTGTCGGCTCTCCTGTGTGGTGTAGTATAGAGGATCTGTCAGCTCTCCTGTGTGGTTGTAGTATAGAGGATCTGTCAGCTCTCCTGTGTGGTGTAGTATAAGGAATCTGTCGGCTCTCCTGTGTGGTGTAGTATAGAGGATCTGTCAGCTCTCCTGTGCAGTGTAGTATAGTGGATCTGTCGGCTCTCCTGTGTGGTGTAGTATAGAGGATCTGTCGGCTCTCCTGTGTGGTGTAGTATAGAGGATATGTCGGCTCTCCTGTGTGGTGTAGTATAGAGGATCTGCCAGCTCTCCTGTGTGGTGTAGTTATAGAAGGATCTGCCAGCTCTCCTGTGTGGTGTAGTATAGAGGATCTGTCGGCTCTCCTGTGTGGTGTAGTATAGAGGATCTGTCAGCTCTGGCTGTGTGGTGTAGTATAGAGGATCTGTCAGCAGCTCTCCTGTGTGGTGTAGTATAGAGGATCTGTCAGCTCTCCTGTGTGGTGTAGTATAGAGGGATCTGTCAGCTCTGGCTGTGTGGTGTAGTATAGAGGATCTGTCAGCTCTCCTGTGGTGGTGTAGTATAGAGGATCTGTCGCTCTCCTGTGTGGTGTAGTATAGAGGATCTGTCAGCTCTCCTGTGTGGTGTAGTATAGAGGATCTGTCGGCTCTCCTGTGTGGTGTAGTATAGAGGATCTGTCAGCTCTCCTGTGTGGTGTAGTATAGAGGATCTGTCGGCTTCTCCTGTGTGGTGTAGTATAGAGGATCTGTCAGCTCTCCTGTGTGGTGTAGTATAGAGGATCTGTCAGCTCTCCTGTGTGGTGTAGTATAGAGGATCTGTCAGCTCTCCTGTGTGGTGTAGTATAGAGGATCTGTCGGCTCTCCTGTGTGGTGTAGTATAGAGGATCTGTCAGCTCTCCTGTGTGGTGTAGTATAGAGGATCTGTCAGCAGCTCTCCTGTGTGGTGTAGTATAGAGGATCTGTCAGCTCTCCTGTGCGGTGTAGTATAGAGGATCTGTCAGCTCTCCTGTGCGGTGTAGTATAGAGGATCTGTCACTCTCTGTGTGGTGTAGTATAGAGGATCTGTCAGCTCTCCTGTGTGGTGTAGTATAGAGGATCTGTCAGCTCTCCTGTGTGGTGTAGTATAGAGGATCTGTCAGCTCTCCTGTGTGGTGTAGTATAGAGGATCTGTCAGCTCTCCTGTGTGGTGTAGTATAGAGGATCTGTGTCATCTGCTTTTGTGGTCTGATGCTGGCATCTCTGAGTGCACAATATCAGTGACTGGTTCAGGCCATTTTCTGTTCTGGAATGTCATTTTGTGCCTCTTTTAGGCTTGTTACATATGAGCCGCGGTCACCTTACAGTATAATAAAAATGTACTCACCATAAATACCACCGATTTCCAAGTCCATATTCGGATCCACATATGCCAAGGCGAGGCCAGAAGCACTGAGGTAAGTTACTTTCTAGCATAACTGTGGTTGCTGCAAGCTGCCATAAATTAAAAAAAAAAAAAATAGTCAATGTCTTATAAGTGAATGAGAGGTAAGTCTGTCTATTTCCACTGGTTGCTTAGAATTTGGGCAGCCTTGATCAATCAGAATGCAAAGACACCCATAATTTCCACTGACCTGAGCCCTCCAGAGTTCATCCCTCTCCTGCGCCACCCTCCAGTGCGTGTCTCCCATCGTAGCAATTAATATATTCAACATTAAGAGGTTAGAAATTACAGAGAAGAAGAAATAGACAATGCTGAACATAATCGGGAGGTCGACGCTGTAGTTGGCCGGGGAGTTGATGACATTGACGAAAAGCTGATATGTGCTTAAAAGAGACATGGCGTAACTTTGAAAAATTCCCATCTGTGTCTGGTCTTCGGTCTGGAATATTATATAGAAAGCTAGAACAAGAAACAAGACTCAAAGTTATGAAGATCAGTATGGGGCGTGATAATTGGAATCATTGTGGTAACCGTCCACCTACAACCATCCTAGAACCTCATGTTCTTAAAGAAGAACTCCTGCAAAAATGTGTATTCTCTCATCTGTTAGAAAGCTGCATGATGTAAGTGAATAGTGAATGCAATCTTCTCATCAGACTGTATCTGAGAGTTATCCCCTCTCTTCTAATTGTAGCTGTGTCATGTGACCAACTCCCTGACCTCCAATTGACCCAGGACAGGAAGCCAGTTACTGCTCTATTCATTCCTATGAGACTGAAAGTGAGGCTCCCATAGGAATATATTGAGAAATAGACTTCCTGTCCACACATAAGATGCTGTGTGAGTTGGTGAGTCTGATTGCTGATCACATGACACAGATGAGAAACATCAGGGATATATAACTTACAAATACAGACACTGGTAAGAAAATGACATTCGCTACAGATTATATCATGTACATTTCTAGCAGGACATGGAATAAAAATTTTTGCGGGAGTTCTTCTTTAAATGTATCAAGACGTAGAATCGTGCCCTTACAAATAGTTTATTATTATTGATTAGTCCCTGCTCTGGTTCTCTTTAGGAGTCAATTAAAATGCGTTGGAATTTAGTAGACGATATAAGTCTTGACAAAATGTTGCTATGGACTACCTACAGATGGAACATGGCATCTACCTCCTTGAAATCTACTGTAGAATACTTGTAAAAGATAGTACAAATCATGAATCTAGTAATGAAGGACAGAAGAAAGTCTGTTCATACCTGTGCCAAATCCTACAATGACAACCATCATAAGCCAGATAAACATCAGGAGATCTCCAAATATAATCTACAATGAAAGAAAAGCAAATGAAATACGTTAATTTAGGTTCTTAATTGACTAAAGTCTACATCAAGAAACTTTCTATGTGTGACTGTAATGAGGATATTTGTAAGTGATTACAATATTAGAGGAGAAGTTTATTGGTTAAAACTCAACAGTTAAAAGGAGGCTCTAGGACCATGTTGGGCCATCTCTAGCCCAGATACAAGATGAGATATGGCCTCTAGCCCAGATACAAGATGAGATACAGCCTTTAGCCTGGATGCAAGATGAGATACGGCCTCTAGCCTGGATACAAGATGATATATGGCCTGTAGCCTGGATACAAGATGAGATACAGCCTCTAGCCTGGATACAAGATGAGATACAGCCTCTAGCCTGGATACTAGATGAGATATGGCCTCTAGCCTGGATGCAAGATGAGATACAGCCTCTAGCCTGGATACAAGATGAGATACAGCCTCTAGCCTGGATACAAGATGAGATACAGCCTCTAGCCTGGATACAAGATGAGATACAGCCTCTAGCCTGGATACAAGATGAGATACGGTCTTTAGTCTGGATACAAGATGAGAGACGGCCTCTAGCCCGGATACAAGATGAGATACGGCCTCTAGCCCGGATACAAGATGACATATGGCCTCTAGCCTCGATACAAGTTGAGATACGACCTCTAGCTTGGATACACGATTAGATACAGCCTCTAGACTGGACACAAGATGAGATACAACCTCTAACCTGGATACAAGATGAGATACGGCCTAGCTGGAAAATAAGCCTCCAGCTGGATGTAAGATGAGATACAGCCTCTAGCCTGGATACAAGATGTGAGACGGCCTCTAGCCTGGATAAAAGATGAGATACGGCCTCTAGCCTGGATACTAGATGAGATACGGCCTCTAGCCTGGATACAAGATGAGAGACGGCCTCTAGCCTGGATAAAAGATGAGATACGGCCTCTAGCCTGTATACTAGATGAGATACGGCCTCTAGCCTGGATGTAAGATGAGATACAGCCTCTAGCCTGGATACAAGATGAGAGACGGCCTCTATCCTGGATAAAAGATGAGATACGGCCTCTAGCCTGGATACTAGATGAGATACAGCCTCTAGCCCGGATACAAGATGAGAGACAGCCTCTAGCCTGGATAAAAGATGAGATACGGCCTCTAGCCTGAATACTAGATGAGATACGGCCTCTAGCCTGGATACAAGATGAGAGACGGCCTCTAGCCTGGATACAAGATGAGATACAGCCTCTAGCCTGGATACTAGATGAGATACAGCCTCTAGCCTGGATACAAGATGATATACAACCTCTAGCCTGGATACAAGATGAGATACGACCTCTAGCCTTGACACAAGATGACCTATGGCCTCTAACCTAAAAGTATTAGACTAGAGTCAAAAACTCTGCCCCTATGAGTTGAAATATGGATCTGAATGAGTTACATAATTTCCATAACTAAATGAAATTGCTTAGTTTTGATTGTCTTAAATGACTGATTCTTGCATTCCAGTTTTTAACAAAAATCCACTTTCTATATCACAACTGCTAACCTTGTGGATCATGACAGTGAAAGGTCCAAGCATCTGAAATCCACGAGCAAAATACATAGCATAGCACCAGCCAAATGCCAAAGCCAGGGACATTGGGATGACTTCTCCATCAGAGTTTGTGAGTCTCAGAGCCAGCGTAAGAAGTACTGAGCAGCAGAAGAAGACTCTGCAGTAACAAAAAAAAGAATAGAGGAACAGAATGAAAATTGTAAGAAAACTGCTATTCTTAGATATGTGTATTAGACAGGTTTATGCTGGCCTGTGCTTTACGAATATTTGTGCTGATTCTTTAAATTTTAAGACCTGCTTTCTCCGAAATGCTAGCTTTTGGAGCTGCAGGTGTAGGGCTCAGTGAGTCTTCCCTGTCAACCTGCTCTATCTCTTCGGCTTCCACTGAGCTACAGTGTATATGCTTACAATTAGAGATGAGCAAAGTTCCCAAAAATTCGATTCAGCTGCTTCACCGAATATTGCAAAACATTTCTTTGTAAGTAGTGGGGACAATGACGGGGACTGTCATAAAGTGACATAAAGTGGGGCTCCATCCTGATGGCCATAATGGGCTGTGTCCTTAAGGGATTAAAGTTATATTTGTAGACGAATGATAAATGTCCATGTTTAACTTAAAGGAAGAGAAGTCTCATAACAGGTTCTGTTTCTGGTCTTGTAAGAATTTATATTATTTTTCAATTTTGTGCCAAAAAGTCAGGGTATCAGAAATACTGGTCTGTCAGATACTGGACAGTAATTGTATGGAGGATGAAAAAATAAAAATACTTACAGAATTAAATGAAATAGTCCCCCTGAAACTTTGTCCTGGAGTAAGGAGATGCGTCGTGGTTTCATTAGCACAGGGATCTAGGGCCAGAGAAATCATTATTTCTAAAAAGGTCCAATCGTCTCCTCTAACCATGTCTGATTTAGATGAATGATTTTTATAATTAGTCTGCAGTAAGCTCCCGAGCTCCCTCTAGTGGTGACTGCAGGCATGTAGAATTGTATCACATAACTCTATGTCTATGCAGAGGATCAATATTAAAAAATCAAGAACTGAACCAGCACAAAATGTTGGGCTTAAAACTGAGCCAGTTATAGTGTGTAGCATCAGGACTATATAAAAAAAAATAAAAAATCTGCCCACATGTAATTAATTACCTCTAGGAGTAACATCACCAGCGCCCCAATGACTGAGATAATTTCACCGACTAATCTTAGCTCATCCATTGGTGTGTTGTAAGATTCCTGAAGAAAAACGTAGATAGAAAGAAGTAAAGACAGACAATTCAAAAAACAAAAAAGTGACAATGATAGTCTATAAAATAAAAAATCTGATTTGCCCACCCATCCAAGTTTCCCCACCTATATCAAGTACTAGTGGTCCCTGTTAGGTTTCTTTCCCTTGTGTATGGTTTCATATTCTAAAATGCTGAAAATTCAAATTTGGGTAAAAAAAAAAAAATCTTACCTGAAGGCTCATTTGTTCAAAAATGGTAATATCCCGGGGATTTAATGAATGGTTTTGTAGAGGCTTGAGAGGACGATTAGCACAGCACAGAGAAACACAAGTCATATACAGGACATAAATTGTGGCCAGAAGCCAGAAATATGGCCGTCCATACCGCTGCCACTTCTCATCAATAAGCTCCTTCACCGGAGAGATGTCCAGAATCCGGTGTGCCTAGCAAAAAAAATTGGCAAAAGAAACAAAAAATGAATGATTATCCTGCATGGAGTGATCCTTATAACTACATATCTTATTAATATATATTCTATTACAGATTATTTTCCAAATCTATACTAGTGATGACCACATTCATTCAAGATCTGTTGGTCGAACACTCATTCGGCCAACGGTTATTCATCCCAATTCCTCCTCTGGTGATGTCTTATCTTTTCTGAGAACTGAACGTGCCCAATAGAGTTCATCAAATCACTCAAAATTCAATGTATGACACTTTGAGGTCTCCTCAGACTATTTTCTGGTCTCCTTCAGTCTTTTTCTCTCTTGTTTCAATTTTTTTTAATTTTATTAATTATTTTTCTCTTTCTCCCCAAAATTTGCCTGAATCAAATGAACAAAAATTTAGATTCAGATGCAACTCAAATGTTTACAAAATTCAGGTAGAACCTGATTAATTTTACAATCGAGTTGCTCATCTGTCATGCCCTATCCTTTTTTTCTGCCAACATCTGCCCAATGATGTTAGACAAACCTCTTTTGAACATTAGATGGTGGATCATCTGACATTAGACTAATAAGTATGGAACCTAAACACTATAAAAGAGCCCCCCTTTTGACTGAAACAATTGTCAAAAAAACTAAGTAAACATTAAAAAATCATATAAAGCGTTGAGAAAATACCTCAGGCTTAGTAGAGGTGACAATAAGATGGAGAACAGAACATGCAGTCCCCCAGGAGTCAATCTCAGTCAGATCATACAGGGTGTAAGTTATTGGACCCATTGACTGCACTGTTCGGACTCCCTTGTTGAGGATGTGCTGGAACATCTACAGATAGAAGTCAATAGTAAGTAAAATTCAGTAGTTTCATACACCAAAAAACATGATTATTGGATCAGCACTACCTTACATGGGCAGATCCAAACACCGATCGAAAATATAACAAACGACCGGAACTTATTTAGCTCCATTCCAGTAGAGCAATCATTGTCAGGGTATGTGAATTAAACAGTTACACCTAATGTGATCATTTGTTCACACGTGGAGTGATGGATTCTGATGTCCACATAGAAAATGCAATCATGAAAATTAAGGTTTGCCCATATTTCCACAAGGAACAGCGTTCATTCGCCCCAACATTCAGACCATGTGAGGGTCTGAACAATGGCGGGGCATTGATAAGTTAGCATCTTGTTAAACTGCTGTAATTTCAGCAATTTCATGTGAATGGTGGATCATCATCAGTACTACTTTTTATAGATTAGACATGTTTGGGTTGAATGCAAACAAAAACAACATTTTAAAAACATATTTCCCAAGTAATTTAGGCTCTGTTCACATTCCACCAAGGGTTCCATTTGAAGCCTCCGTTGCATATTCCCTCAGATTTCACAGGAGGAATAGCAATGCCTACGGAAACATTCTTCTCAACAAAACTATGGACATCATGATGGAACCTACAGTAGATCAACCCCATGGCAAGACTATGGAGTCTGTGAACAGAATGTCTTTCACTCTAAATGAAACCAACTCCAATCTCTTACGACAACATTTCCTTCAACTGCAGCCATCTTGAGCGGAGTTAGACCCTGATTATTAATGATTTGGTCCAAACAGGAGCCTCTCCTTTTAGAGTCTAGAGAGAGAAGGAGGTCATACATCTGGCAGGACATAGACTTGTTGGGCTGGAGAGTCAGAACATGAAGGGCAGTGTTTCCTGCAAAGAGGAACCAGTCAGTTGGCAAGAACATCAACACAGGTTCTGGATTAAAGGAGTGCAGTTTAATTGACTCTCACCCCAGCAGTCCTGAGCGTGTAGATTCACTCCGTTCTCTACAAGCAACTTGACAATTTCTGTGTTTCCGACACAAGCAGCAAAGCTCAAAATATGTTCCCCTAAGGTGAAGAATATAACGTTGAGACATAGAAATGATGCTACTGCAGATAATAAGGTAAAGAACTTTGCAATCATTATACCAAAGTAGAAGAGGCCTTTAGGTTTTTGAGTGAAGAAACTGCCGGTGGCTCTTGGAGAAGAGACATCCGCTCCTCTTTGTATGAGCATCTTGACGAAATTCATGTTTTGGTTGACAGTGGCGATGTGAAGAGCCGTCTGCCCTGTAGACAAAGTAGTGACAAAAATGAGACAGGAGGTCAACATTGTGCCACAGTGACATATGTGTTCATGGTTTTAAAGGACAACCATCAGCAATATCCGCCCTATTAAACCAGGGATAATTCATGGTAGAGTTGATCCTGCTGATTAAAATGATACCTGTATTATGAAATTTGGTTGAAACGTTCTTGAGAAAAATGACTTTTATTCTTAATGCAAAGAAGACCATCAGTGTTCCAAGGGGAGTGGCCAGCACTGGGAAGCTGAGGAGCAAAAGTGCACTGAGGGGCTAGGCCCCACCCCTTATGACCTGAGGCCCTGCATAAAGAATAAAAGTCATTTTCTCAGGAACCCTGCCACCGATTTCTACAAGCCAGGTATCATTTTAATCAGCAAGAACAACAGTAACAGGGCATAGGGCAAATAGACAGGTATGCTCATAAAAGTTTGACCTAGTGGTAAGCAGATATACTGTAATGTCAATACACTATGATATTGGGAACTGAAAGTGGGTGCTCTCCAGGCTCTGTGTGTTAACCCATTATAAAAATTGTGTAAGCGCTCTATCTGGTGGTGGAGGACTGGACTTGCATGATATAATGATCTTGGGATGACCATGTGACATTAGGGCCTGGGGCTACATGTGTCACATGACATGAAGATCACATTGTCCCATTGAGACATACCATCTAATGGTGTTCAATGGTGTCATGATGCGATGTGTAATATGCCACAACGGCAAACAGCATTTTTGGATGCAGGTGACAAATCACATGCTACTTTGATCACAATGCAAGTCATGCATGCGACCATAACTTGACTGTAACCTTTTTTTGCATTTTGGCTATGTTATTAAAGCCAAATCACAACTCTCAAACAGTCGCACAACAGCAAGTTGCAGACAAGTTGCACAAATGTTTTTGGTCAGAAGACTTTTCTGAGACCTAATGTTGCATGACACACATCGCTGTGTAGCCCCAACCCAAGAAAGGACACAATTTCGGGTGGAGTAAATCCACATCAGCTCAATTCCAAATGCACCAAGTTTGGAGCAAAACACTCCTGACTTTCTCCGGCTGTCGCAAACTCCAATCTCAATAAATATCGTCCCTAGGTTGCCTTCACAAATTGTGGTTGCGTTTCGAATGCATTGCATTCCTTGCTGCAATTTTCAGAAAACTGGGCCAAAAACAGCACCACCACAACACAGCGTTAACACCGATGTGCTATTCCTAAGGCTAGCTTCAAATATGGGCAAGTTTTAAAGTTACAAATCCTGTTCTAACACGGGTTAGACAGTCTGGTCTTTTTTCTGGTGATGCTTTTGTATTACACTCGTGAAACCAACAAAAAAAAAACAAAAAGTTTGGCTAAGCGTGTATTTTAAAAACGCTTAGCGGCAACATTGACCTTGGTAGATCTCAGAGGTCATGGGCAGGTTCAGCAGGTACGGAGCCTCGGTTAGGAGAATTTCTGCCGCCTCCAGGTTGTCGTACAGAGCTGCCATGTGCAGGGCCGTTTCTCCTAAAGCACCTGATAAAAAAAGGGACAAAAAATATTTGTTAAAGTCTTGGAAGTCCTCTAGTGCATTGTGTTTCTTATTATATTTTATTTTAATAGAGACACAAGTAGTAGTGCAAAAAAATGTGCCGGCAGCAGATTTACTTCTAATTTCAGTGGTTTTCAAATTGATTGTTAATTTCAATTCAATTAGCATAAAAATACCTGTTTGCATGGGCTATGTGTGTCCCCGCCCTAAGGCGCCATAACCTCCTAATTTGCCATACAAATTCATAGAAGAGATGGAATTGGCAGCAAATTGGAAATTTCCTTCAGGCCTCTTTCACACTTTTTTTCAGCATTTTTAAAGGTTTGTGGGCAAAAAAAGAGCTGTGCATTTCAGGCGTTTTTTATTGTATTTTTCACATCTGATAGTAAAATATATGAGAGGCAAATATAACACACCCAGAGCATGCTATGTTTAGTAAAAACACCACAAGCCGTCGAAACACCACAGAAAAACACAGTGTATGTAGACTTTTTTAAAAAAATTTGCTGTAGATTTTAAAGTAACATCTGGCCACTAAGTTTTTGACAAAGCAAAATTCAATTGAAAACACCAAGAAATGCCACAAAAAATTTGTGAGCCCATCTTTAGATAGAATAAGTCAAGTAGCTATAGCACACAGGCCCCTCTTATTACTTGTTGTCTCTCCACTTAAAGGGGTTGTCCCATCTTAGTTGTACCATCTGAGTTCCAGAAGCAGAGTAGCTTGTTCTGCTATGCTGTTTGCGTAGCTGCCATTCACTACAATAGGAGTTATGGAAACAGTGGAACAATGGTCCACAAGCTCTTTCCGTAAGTCACCTGGCGCCAGTGCTTAGTTCCATCTTGCTGGGACAACCCCTTTAATGATGGGGCAGCACTCCTGAATTACTCTGCCTGCTCATAGGGAGAAACATGTGGCCATACAATTACTGCTGCGCCATCCTCTCTACCCCCTGCCCACTTTCATTTCTCTGACCAGTGCAAAGAGGAAACAGGAAGTTGCAGCCATGACAGTGCCGGAGCCTGGATAGGTGAGTAACCACTGGACTCCAGGAATTTTTATATTAACCCTTTCACTTTCCTACACCACCATGAATGTTGAAATGAACCGTTTCACTACCCTAAAGCACCAGGGATCCTGGAATTAATCCTTTCCCTGTCTTCCATCACCCGGGATACTACACTAAACCCCTTCAATGCAGTAGACCACCATGTATACCTAAATCAACCCCCTCACCACCCTAGAACACTTGATCTACTAATAATAGCCCCTTTACTTAGCTTTACTAATATTAAACCCCCCTCCCTTAGATCACTAGTCATACAGACATTCATTCTTTTACTGCCCCAGACCACCATTCCCTAACTGCCCTATGCCACCAGGGACACACATTAACTCTCTAACTGCCTTAGACAACCAGGGGTATAGATAGTATCCCCTCACTGTCCTAGACCATAAAGGATGCAGACCATAACTTTCATTGCATTGGATACAACTTGCCTGGATGCTATATGGCCCAGTATGTCTATTTGCTGTACAGACAATCATTAGGGTGCCGTGTGTTATTACACAGTTGCAGAGGCGTAGCTAGAACTGACTGGGCCCCACAGCAAATTTTTGTATGGCCCCCCTCCCCACCACACACACACACACGCTCACCATATACATAGCTGCACTCATACACGCACTCTCCATATACATGCGCTCACCATATACATAGCTGCACTCATACACGCACTCTCTGCATACATGGACGCACTCATACACAGTCACCACATACATGGACGCACTCATACATGCACTCTCCACATACATGGATGCATAAATACACACAGTCACCACATACATGGACACACACATATACAGACACCCAGCTTTCCTGCTGTGCCTCTCCTCATACTCTAATGCCTCTGCACTTGTGCCATGCAGGATAGCAGGGAAGCTGGATGACATCTCATGATGTAATGTCACCCAGCTTTCCTACTGTACTGCATGTCACATGTGCAGAGACATGAGGACAGTCTGGGAAAGCTGATTATAACCCCAGTTCCCCTGACACTCACATCACTGGGAGGTTGTGGAAATCCTACTGTTGTCCAGCATGCTCCACATGGAAGGATCCGGCTTCAAGAATCGTGGGTATGAAAGGAGGTGGGGCCATGATAGCTCCGCCCACATCGGGCCGTCCTGATGCTGGGGAGAGGCGGGGGAATTTAGCTGCTCTGACAGGGGCCTGGTTTGACCAAGTACAGTGACTGCTCCCAGGCGCCTTCTGAGCTTGGGCCCCGAAGCAGCTGCTTCCCCTTCTTCCCTGGTAGCTACGCCACTCCACAGTTGATACAGTCCTGAACCCCCGGCTGTACTGTCCTGCTCACTAGCTACAAAGACTTACAGGGGTCATTGTCAGTGATACAACAGAAAGTTATTTGCCCCTGGGAAGAGAAGCTGGAAGGGAAGGTGCAGTATGGACCTATAGCAGACAATGGGTGCCATATTACAGATCTATACAATGCATACTTCAAATACTTGTGGGCTGATTGACAAAGGACAACAACCCTATTACGTAATTTTGTATCGCAGAGTTTTTATTTAAAGATGGCCTGTTATTTTCTATTTATATACAGAAGCTAGAATATGATTTGCTGGTGCTCTGTTCACTGGAAGATTTATCGCCTAGACTTGCCTCTCTGGAAGGGGTCACATTTGTCTGATGATAAGATCTCTCTCAGAAGCTCCAGATTATTCTCTTTTGCAGCTTGAAGGATGGGCATTTCCTTGATCCTAAAACAAAAAACAAAAAACAAAACTTAGTCATCAAAATTAATCAAAATGGCAGACATGGCATAATTTGTTACCCCCCCCCCCACCCCCCATCAGCCATGGTGGCCACAATTCTGTTTCACCACCTTTTGCATGAAAACAGAAATTCAAAGACATTCGTTGCACTTTACGACTCCTTGTAACCACTCTATTTTCTTATAAAATAAAACATAATAAATTTGGCACTCCCCATT
This sequence comes from Rhinella marina, assembly GCA_900303285.1. NCBI lineage: Eukaryota > Metazoa > Chordata > Amphibia > Anura > Bufonidae > Rhinella > Rhinella marina. The sequence continues at coordinate 52,159 of ONZH01003701.1, read as the reverse complement.
TTTTCTATGCTTAGTTTTGTAAATCTTCCTGTCCCACGACCTGGGACGTGGCTTCTCTAGAAGGGTTGCTATGCTGAACAGCCAAGCTCCAATTAGTCAACCTATATGTGAACCTGGATGCTGAGCCAATCAGGTTCCTGGCTTGGCGTCCAATCCCAGAGCTAGGCGGTAGATTTAAGTCTGGCATTGGTTGTTTGTCTTTGTGATTTTGATTCCTGACTCCAGTTCAGAGCTCTGTGTTCCATCAGCTTTGCTTTCCTGTTTAACTTTCCTGTGTACTGACCTAAGCTTGTTTCTGGATTTCTTCTTGCCTACTCATTAGCCTTTCTCTTTGCTTAGGCTCCATGGTTTGTTTCTAGATTATTATTATTAATTATTATTATTATTATTACGTCTTTTTTGGCTTCTGCTGGCCCTCCTGGCTTAGACTCTGTGGTGTGTCTCTGGATTAATCCCTTGTCTACTGATTTGGCTTGTAATGTCTCTCCCAGCTTTGACTCTGGCTTTAGCTTCTCTCCTGCTACTCTTTGGCATCTTAAAGGTTTTCTACCTGTAAACTTGCACCTGTATTCGGCTGCCTTACTGCTCAGATGTAACATGGGTGATGAGCAGACAATTCCAACCTGCCCTGCAGGAGGCTGAACACTTAGGGATAGCCTTAGATCTACTAACCAGAGTGGTAAAGGAAGATAGGTAGCAGATTTTGAGTTTGCTGGTGGTGATTCCAAATGGTGTCCTCTGTAGCCTTCCTCACCTTTGTTTCATAACACCGCCATAGACATCCTTGTAGAACACATTGTAGAATGGAAGCCATGAAAATCATATTAAAAAATAATTTTGATTTCACATTTTTGAACCGTTTTGTCAATGGCATATTGACATAAGGGTTCAAAAATGTGAAATCAAAATTATTTTTTTTAATATGATTTCCATAGCTTCCATTCTACAATATGTTTTATTCTGGGCAGAGCTTCGTTACAAAAATAGAGTCAATTGGCACATTTCTGGCTGTGATATTGGGTGTCCTCATTCTGTTTTTTGGACCTTGTTTGATAAATTGAAGTATTTCCTATCTTCTTTTGATGGAGAGGAAATTACTGTTCCTACTGACACGATTTTGGCTCCTGTATAGAATAGAATGCTCTGTTAGGTGTCCTTATACTTCACATTTAGAAGGCAGTGCCAGGATCTCCACTGAAATTACGTTTACCTTCTTTGCTGCAGCAGATCTGTGTTGATGCCCTTTTCCATCATGTCTAAGCAAGCAAAATTGAAGCAGAGCTCTTGTGTGGATTTTTTCTTTATTTTCATAACCTTATTTGAAATTCTGTATAAAAAAAAATCATGAATGTTGAAATTTGATTTTTACTATAATTTTAAACAAGGTCAGGACAGACGACCACCTAAGGTACCACCTCGCAACAGAGACTGAGGTGGTACAGGCAAATTCTGGTGACATTTTTGGCACAAATCATGGCAAATACAATAATGAATTTTGTGATTCTGTCTGTAGAACATCTGGTCTGGGGTCTGTATTTAGAAGGTCTGGTCTGGGGTCTGTATTTAGAAGGTCTGGTCTGGGGTCTGTATTTAGAAGGTCTGGTCTGGGATCTGTATTTAGAAGGTCTGGTCTGGGGTCTGTATTTAGAAGGTCTGGTCTGGGGTTTGTATTTAGAAGGTCTGGTCTGGGGTCTGTATTTAGAAGGTCTGGTCTGGGGTCTGTATTTAGAAGGTCTGGTCTGGGATCTGTATTTAGAAGGTCTGGTCTGGGGTCTGTATTTAGAAGGTCTGGTCTGGGGTCTGTATTTAGAAGGTCTGGTCTGGGGTCTGTATTTAGAAGGTCTGGTCTGGGATCTGTATTTAGAAGGTCTGGTCTGGGGTCTGTATTTAGAAGGTCTGGTCTGGGATCTGTATTTAGAAGGTCTGGTCTGGGGTCTGTATTTAGAAGGTCTAGGCTGGGGTCTTTTTATTTACGGAGTTTATAGTTATTTTGGTTACTATTAGTGTTGAGCAAATCGAAGTCCGCAAAGTCTCATTTCCTTGAGATTCTTGGTAGAAAATCGATTTTACCGGAAATGGTGTAAAAAACAAAAAAAAAAATCATACTTACCTCATCCATTTGCTCACAACGGACCAGCTGCCACCATCTTGATTAAAGATCTGGCACGAAATCCAGTGCATGGTGACATATGGCGTTACTACACCGGCCAACGTTATGACGTCATCATGGGTCACTCCAGATTTTGTGCCAGATCTTTATTCAAGATGGCGGTGGCCGGCCTGTTGCGAACAAATGGATGAGGTAAGTATAATGTAATGTTTAAAATTTTTGTTTTACACTGTAATATTGATATCAGATGCCATGATCAGCCATGAACATGGCATCTGAGGGGTACAATAATGAGAGGGGCAGCGCAATTGCCACTTCTTGTCATTGCACCCATTGCTTATAAAGAAATACGCTTCGCAGTAAAGTAATTCATCACAAAGCAAACTTTTTTGTAAAATTTGGCTAAGCAGCCGAATCAAATTTTGGAATACTTCGCTCATCACTAGTCACTATTTATCTGGGGATCTTATCTCTTGTCTTCATTGTTTCTGGGGTAAATACTTATTTAGGTTTGTTCAAGGGAAGATATTTGGGTCTGCATTTATATAGCAGGTCTTGTCTGGAGTCTGCATTTATTTTGTGGTCTGACATAGGGTCTAGGATCTTTCTCTGTAATTGCAACAGCTTCTAACAAAAAAATATGGCCGGTGGCAGTTGAAAATGGACACTGAGTGCGTGTGACCACTTCAGTGAGGTGGACGGAGAAATAAGGAAAATAACAAACAGCAGGTGGCGCAATACATATACATTTTTATTGAATAGCTCAGTGGCTATTCAGTGGCCAAGTTTGTAATTACATACAGTTACAAAAATGTTCAGATCAATATGCTGGTGTGAAAATTGCAGAATATTTTTCGTGGTACAACCAGTTTGAATCAGAAAACATGTAATAAACAATTAAAACCAAGACCTCAGAAAATAAGAGAAAAATTAAAAGGAGAAATTAAAAAAATACTGAAAGGAATTGACGCTTAATGTAAAAAAGCAAAAATATAACAGTACAATGAAAAATAATTAAAATCAATAAAATAACGAAAAGCTAAATTCAAAAAACTGCATTCAGGACTTATGTTTGGTAGCTAAAAATGGAGCATGTGAACATACGGAAATACGACGCCTCTGTATGTATACCACATGGTGTATGTTTTTGCTTTTTATCCAGTGGTACTCGAAAGCATTTGCGACTGATCAGCTTTATTCTATTTTATCCTGAATTTAAAGGTCCGTAAGTCTAAGAAAACTTGATGTAATTATTATATTTTATTGTATATTATATGAAATGGATATTTTATATATAACTAAATATATCACTTTATTGAATTTTATTATTCCCAATATTTACAACTATTTTAGTAAGGCAGACAGATCAATTTATTCCTTATCAATATGGAGTAAACATAAAAGAAACACAAATTAAAATGTTTAGCAAATTTAAAAAAGAGGGAAATTTATATAATGTAAAAGAAAAAAAAAGTGTATATATTTTTTATTTACATTGGCAGCAATTTATTTATTGGGCTTTTATAGGATCACAGATCGTAATAACAAGAATCTTTTTCAGCCAACACAACGTTGTGACCCTGAATGATGGCCGATCCTCATGCATTTACTCAATTCTGAAAACTGTATTGGTAACACGGTTATTGAACTCACCTTTGAGTCCTCGGTATTACACGGCATTTACTTTTACACCAGTGTTGTGTTTCGTTAGCGGCGTCCAATATGCCAAACATTCCAGTGATTGTGTGGGCATTGTCACTTTGGGTTGAGAACCATGTGCTGAGTGACAACGATCCAAACTCCTGGTCCCCCTCCCGTGGAAGACTCTGTTCTGAGTAGATGATGATCTTTTCAGGAGGATAGTGGGAGGGGGGGGGACTGCTTATTATCCAGATCATGCATAGGAATGTGGTGAGACCTGTCCGGGAACTTGAGAAGGGTACAGTAGATGACACTCTGTTCCAACTCTACATACAACAATCTGATAGACAGTGGGTGGTCAGGGTCTTAAAGGAACAGTATCACCTACCTTGCATTTATCATGGTTGCAGGGGCATCTATAGGTACATTCTCTACAGTGTTGCTATGCCTAACCCAGCACAAGGGTAGAACATGAGATTGGACTTAAATAGATCATCTTGAGACCTTCTAATCGCCATACAAAGAGTGACTCACACAAATTTTGCTCATAGACTTAAAGGGATTTTGCCCTCACAGACAATGAGGGCTTATCGCTAGGATATGCCTCCATTGTCTGATAGGTGCGGGTCCCATCTGGAGAACGGATCGGGGAAAGTAGTGGATGGCGCACTGCGCATGCTCAGCCGCCCTCCATTCATTTCTATGGGGTTGCCGAAAATAGCCGAGCGTTGGCTTGGCTATTTCTGTCAGCCCCATAGAAATGAATGGGACCGGGAGCGGTGCATTGCCATTTACTTGTATGGGAGCAACAAGGAGCAGCGCTTGGTGGTCGCCGGACCTCGGGAAAACCGGTGTCCTCCAGCCACAACTCTCCCCTCTTCATTATCTCCTCTGGGACCCGCACCTATCAGACAATGGAGGCATAGCCTAGCGATATGCCCCCATTGTCTGTGATGGGAATGCTTGGAAAATTTTAATTGCTCTGTGGGATTATGGTATAGGAATAAAATACTGGCCACTGGGTTTCCCACTGATGAAAGAAAGACCCTAAGAACCATCTTCCTATGAAATTATCAGGGTATAAATTAGATCCTCTAAAAGGAGTATCCTTTCTCCAGAACTTGTGGAATAAGCAGAGGATGTAGGGACAGAGGAACACTGGACCCAAACAGCCCCTATGATATAAGACTGTGGGGGAGATATTACAGATCATGCGCTGGGGCTCCGAAATTCGCTATAAATTTCGCAGAATAAGTAAGGTTGAAAATTAATAAATTAATTGGCTAATGAAGGAGCAGATGACAAGTTGTTTTTTTTAGAAATTTTATGTTACATTTTTAATTTCTAATCTCTTATCACATCGAATGTAATACTTTCTTGCATGCACTCAAAACATCCTGCAATGTGATTCACCAGCACCACCTAGTGTTTACTGATAGATATACAGGAGTATGAAGATTATACAGTTACAGCTCCTCTGGAATATTACATATGCCATAAAAACAATAGTCACAGTTATGTCTATTGAAGCTCTATTATAGTACATATATTCTGGTACACAGGGGTAGTTTTATAATACTTACATTCTTGTACATATGAGGCAGCATTATAGTATTTATATTATTGTACATAGGAGCAGTATTATAGTAGTTATATTCTGGTACATAGGAGCAGTATTATAGTAGTTATATTCTTGTACATAGGAGGCAGCATTATAGTAGTTATATTCTTTTATATAGGAGCAGTATTATAGTAGTTATATTCTTGTACATAGGAGCAGTATTATAGTAGTTATATTCTTGTACATAGGAGCAGTATTATAGTAGTTATATTCTTGTACATAGGAGCAATATTATAGTAGTTATATTCTTGTACATAGGAGGCAGTATTATAGTAGTTATATTCTTGTACATAGGAGGCAGTATTATAGTAGTTATATTCTTGTACATAGGAGGCAGTGTTATAGTAGTTATATTCTTGTACATAGGAGGCAGTATTATAGTAGTTATATTCTTGTACATAGGAGCAGTATTATAGTAGTTATATTCTTGTACATAGGAGCAGTATTATAGTAGTTATATTCTTGTACATAGGGGAAGTATTATAGTAGTTATATTCTTGTATTTAGGAGGCAGTATTATAGTAGTAATATTCTTGTCCATAGGAGCAGTATTATAGTAGTTATATTCTTGTACATAGGAGCAGTATTATAGTAGTTATATTCCTGTACATAGGAGCAGTATTATAGTACTTATATTCTTGTACATAGGAGCAGTATTATAGTAGTTATATTCTTGTACATAGGAGCAGTATTATAGTAGTTATATTCTTGTACATAGGAGCAGTATTATAGTAGTTATATTCTTGTAAGTAGGAGCAGTATTATAGTAGTTATATTCTTTTATATAGGAGCAGTATTATAGTAGTTATATTCTTGTACATAGGAGGCAGTATTATAGTAGTTATATTCTTTTATATAGGAGCAGTATTATAGTAGTTATATTCTTGTACATAGGAGCAGTATTATAGTAGTTATATTCTTGTACATAGGAGCAGTATTATAGTAGTTATATTCTTGTACATAGGAGCAGTATTATAGTAGTTATATTCTTGTACATAGGAGCAGTATTATAGTAGTTATATTCTTGTACATAGGAGCAGTATTATAGTAGTTATATTCTTGTACATAGGAGCAGTATTATAGTAGTTATATTTCTGTACATAGGAGGAAGTATTATAGTAGTTATATTCTTGTACATAGGGACAGTATTATAGTAGTTATATTCTTGTACATAAGAGCAGTATTATAGTAGTTATATTCTTGTACATAAGAGCAGTATTATAGTAGTTATATTCTTGTACATAAGAGCAGTATTATAGTAGTTATATTCTTGTACATAGGAGCAGTATTATAGTAGTTATATTCTTGTACATAGGAGCAGTATTATAGTAGTTATATTCTTGTACATAGGACCAGTATTATAGTAGTTCTATTCTTGTACATAGGGGATAATATTTTAGTAGTTATATTCTACTACATAGGAGGTAGGCTACATCAAACAAACATAAAGGCTTCAAATTTATTTTTAGTTACAAAAAATTGAAACTAAGGATGATAAATCCATTCTAAAAGATTCTCATTTGTTGCAAACCTCACAAACATTCTATCTCAAACAACTTTTTAATTTTGGTTGGAAAAATCCATGAGGAAGGAAGGAGATGAAACATCACGCAATACTGGGAAAAAGTGGGGAGGAGGGCATGAACTGATTGGCTCAGAGGCTGAAAGACAGCCTGGATCAGTCAATTAGCGAGGCAGTAGGCAGCAAGATAGCTAGTTAAACCAGCTAGTTGTTGGCAGTGTATTTGCTGCCTTGCCACTTCTACTTCCTTTAGGGAGCTGATGGCAGGGTCTCAGCCTCACTGGAAGAGAAGTAGTTGGCATCGTTTTTCTCAAAAAGATACCCCTGCCCTGAATGTCAAATGGCTGATAATGTGGGCCTTGTACCTTGCAGTTCTTGCTGTGAGGCAAAATGAATGCAGCCCATTCCTAGCAGCAGGGCAGAGCATTGCTCCTACTCTCACTCCCTCCTATCATAAGTGCAAAGTGCCATGCAGTGTTGGAGCTGATCAGCCTGTCCATGTCATCCCCCTGATGTGTGTTTTAGAGCAGATTCTTACACTGTTGCAAGATATGGCAAAAAAGAATAGCTTACACATATTACTGGACGCCATGTAGCTGTTGAGGACCTACATGAAGAAAGTCTCATGGAGGAGGAGGATGAGGATGAAGAGCTGCCACAAGAGAAGTTGAGGAACAGGATGATGATGATGACTACAACATTGGCCATGATGACCAGTCATCCCAGTGGGGGACGGAGCCAAAAATAGCTGGGTCCTCTGGCACGCTGGTCTGAATGAGAAGCTATATGCTTCTTGCTCATGTAATGACAGGTTTATCATTCACATCAATCAGTCTGATGATTACTGGACTTTTAGACCACCACTATCAAAGCAAAATGGGGGAATGTTTTCCTGTTGCCAAAAGAGAAACTAAATTAATTTATTTGTACACAGCTGGCCGCAGCTTTAAGCTAGGAGATGCCTGCTGCCCTTGTGTCTGAGGGCCTTCTCCGCCTCCAGCGGAGTCCTGTCGTCTCTGCTACCACAAGCAGCAGATAGGTAGGTTCAGACCTACCCGGACTCTGGCCTTTCTCCCATGCATGCTGTGTTCCCTGACCATATGGACGTCTGGGCAGGAAGACTGGAACAGTGGCACAAACTGGCCCAGTGTGATCTCTGTTCTTTGTTGCCCTGCCTCCCCTGTCATCCCAGAGAGGGTTTTCATTGAGACAGGAGATGTGGTGACACCCAAACGGTCCACATTGTCCTTCGGCAGTGTCCAAAATATAACTTTTGTCAAGATGAATGAGGCATGGATTTGTGAGGATGTTCACACTCCTCCGGCTGAGGCAGATGAATAGATCTGTCCATTATGCTGCATACCATATGTCTGCCACTGTTACCACCATCATGCCACTGTCTAGTTACCATTATGTTCTGCACCTATGGCTGCTGCTGCCGTCATCATGCTCTTACCCCTCTCTGCGTCCGTACCATCATGTTCCACACTGTATGACAGATGCTGCTACCTACTGCTAATCCCCTACATCCACTTCCATTACCCCTACTTTCACTACTATTAAAGGGGTTGTCCAAGTTATGAAAAAAAAATATAGTACTGTAAATCTGATGGGCAGCAATATATAACTAAGTTAAGCAAGTTTTAGGCAAAAAAAATCTATATTTCCTCATTTCCCTGGTTCTCTTCTGGCCTTTGTTTTCCTGCAGTAATAACAATCTCTGCCCCTCCCCCTTCCTGCTCTGCAAAGGGAGTGAATACAAGTGCTGCCCTGAGTTCTATGTCTGCTGGAATACTCAGCAGCATGTTGTTTGTGTAGGACTACAAGTCCCAGCTGTACAATGACACTGCTGATACACACAGGATCTTCCCCCTACCTGTTCTTGTACAATACAATACTCTCCAGATCAGCTCTAGTGTCAGCTCTGTGTCTGTAGGGTGAGGATGGCAGATCCTGTGTCTCTTTACATCTGCAGCTGGTGTTGTAAAGTCTTGAGTGTGTTCTGGCTGAAGAGGTTAATGTTTTATCTGAAAGAATACAAGGAGAGAGCAGATAGCAGGAGCCGCAGCTCAGGCAGAGCAGGGGGCGTGGCCAGCACAGTGACATTTCATGTACAGGCTATTATCTCTTGGTGCATTAATACAAGATTAGCAGGCAGGGAAGGTGACATCACAGGTCATGTGCCCCTGAGTGAAATCTGATAAACCAGCAAGTTTAGAAGCAGAAAGTGTAAGGGAAAGTTGTTGTATTTGACTAGTTAGAAACATACAATGGACAAAAAAATAACTTGGACAACCCCATTAATGGTACACAGTCATCACCACTACTACTACTACCCCACAACAGTCACACACATCTATTGCCTTGTCTGTTCCATGCTCTGCTGCTACTTATGCCACTACTATTTTGAACACATTCCACTATTACCCATTCCATATCCACACTGTACTGCTGCTGCTCCCAAATAAAATGGAGAATTTTTCCAGGCTTGGTCAGAACAAGCCACTCTTTCTTCTGACCTTTAACACTTTTATGTGTATAAATATATGCAGACATTCTGCCCCCATTAAGGCATAACTTTTGGACACTTGTGCAGAATAAGCCACTCTTTTTTCTAATACTAACATCAACATATAAACAAGGGCAAGGATCTGTCAATTTGAGGCACAATTTTTGGATGCAAGCCACTGTTTTTTCCCATAACACTGTGTGTTTAAACACTATCTGCCCCCTATAAGGGACAATTTCTGGAAGATTTCTATTCTAGAAAAGCATAACACAATGTGATGGCGCAGTGTGTTTTTAAACACGATAATTGTTAACATAGTCAAACAAGCATTTGCTATATATTTCACTGTCACTGACATTCATTGCTATCGATGTCATTGCATTCAATAGCTTAAAAGGGAGTGGAAGATTGAGTCCTAGGCAACTAGAAGGTGTTATATACCAATTTGTAGGGCTATTGGAGCAACTTCAGTTCCCAACAAATCTATTTAGTCCCAAACCAAACTTTTTGGAAAATGTGCTGAATCGGACACAAAGAGAATCTCAAGAAGAAATTTAGAGAATGAGATTAATTCTTTATAAGGACACATGAAAGGCATGAAAGAAAGCAAATCAGTAAATTACTATTATTTATGTTTTCACCAGGCGCTTTACTGCTTCTTTAACCTCTGTATTCCTTAGGGTATAGATTAATGGATTTAACATAGGTATCAGTATGCTGTAGAAGACTGAGGCCACTTTGTCCTGCTGAAGGGCATAGCTGCTGGACGGCCTAAAATACATAAATATCACCGTCCCATAGAAAATGGTGACCGCTGTCATATGAGAGGTGCAGGTGCTGAATGCCTTATATCTGCCCAGAGCAGAGTGGATTCTCACAATGGCCAGGACTATGTTACCATAGGATACAAGGATTATGATGAGACACGTCACGGTTACCAGCCCACCCAAAATAAAAATCACAATAATATTGGCAGATATGTCAGAGCAAGAGAGCTTGAAAAGTGGTGGCATGTCACAGAAGAAATGGCTAATGGTGTTGGATTTGCAGAAATTGAGGCGGAATACGAATCCAATGTGAACCAATGCGGTCAGGAGGCCTCCAAGATAAGCCAAAATCACCAACTGAAGACACAAGATGCTACTCATGATGACATTATAGGAAAGAGGTCTACAGACAGCCACGTAGCGGTCATAGGCCATAACACCTAGAAGAAGACATTCAACCGTCGCAAAGGAGACAAATATGTACATCTGAAGAGCACAGCCGACGAAGGAGATGGTCCGGGATACAGACAGCAAGTCTTGTAGCATCTTAGGGGTGACAGACGAAGAGTACGTGAGGTCCACAAATGATAGGTTGCATAAGAACAAGTACATGGGCTTGTGGAGTTTTCTGTCCACATTGATCAAACTGATGATGCCAACATTGCCTAGTACAGTGGTGACATAAACTAGAAGAAATATGATGAAAAGAGGGTTGTACAATTCAGTTCTGTCTGTGAGGCCCATGAGAGTGAATCCCTTTACCAAACTTCTGTTCATCTGTAGTGTCTGTTGTCTGTAAAAGAGATGAAAGAGTTACTGTTATGCTGTGATCCAACAAGGCTCTGTAAAGGTGGACATAGTTAATTTGCAAGCCTTGGTAACCAGTTACCGGGTTATGGGCTGGTACTATTTCCCCTGCCTAGGGTCATGTAACGAGCTCCTAGCAAGCCCAGCTAGAGTAAAGGCCTGTTTTGGTGAGCTATTCTTAGTAGGCCTAAAAAAAACTTGTCTCCAGGGATACACCATCCCTGAGAATGAAGGCTGCCGGAAAAAACAACTTTACTGAGGAAACACGTATTGTATTTATACAGAGTTGTTTGGACTTTATTGCCCATGGTCTGGGTTAATTGCTTCTGGCACCCATCATGCTTCTGAGATGGATTGACCAACCACTTAATTTATATTTGTACTGCAACCCTCATCATCTACTCCCTTCAAAAGAGACTTTACTTGTGCTACCCAAGCAGGCCTGGTCACTGTCTGCACCATCTGCCAGCCCTTGCAGCTATCCTCCTGCCATGCAGCCTGTCAACCATCCACCATCAGCCACCACCAATCAGGCGTCCTAGTCCGGGGTGTGTCCTGAGGGGAACAAAGGGTGTGCCCCTCCATTCACTGCTGGCACAGCCCATGAAAGTGATGACACCAAGGTTAGCCACTATAAGGACTACGATAATTGACTAGGAGAAACAGGCAGCTGGCGTTCGCCTTATCCGGCAGAGCCATATACCAAGGTGCATTGCTGGATCTAAATTTACTGTAATGGGATCTGGTGGGGATTTGGACGTAAAAAAATGTTATGTGTAGTATTTTTAGTCTGGCCGAAAGCTGGCATATATGCTGGATACAGTGACCAGATCAGAGTGCAGATGTAAACCTGGCCTAAATGGTTTTTTTTCAGTGGTAAAAAAAGTTTTTTTTTTTTACAGTGGAACTCTATGGTGAAGGATGCCACTGTATGGCATCCATTTAAAGGGGTTCTCCCATGATTAATGTAAAAAATGAAAACCAGACATCATATAGTACATGACAATCTCTTTCTAACAAAGCTAGAACCAGCCCTGTACCTCACATGGATCCAGAGATCTCACCATTCATTGCTCTGCTACATTTTTAGCAAGCTGACAGCTCAAGGGGAGTGTCTTTTCTGCTGCAGCTCAGGGGGAGTGTCTCAGCTCTCCCTATCACAGCTCAGAGGGCGTGTCTCAGCTCTACCTATCACAGCTCAGGAGGTGTGTATAGCTCTCCCTATCACAGCTCCAGGAGGTGTGTCCTCAGCTCTCCCTATCACAGCTCAGGAGGTCCTGTGTCTCAGCTCTACCTATGTCTCAGTCTCCCATCACAGCTCAGGAGGCGTGTCTCAGCTCTGCCTATCACAGCTCAGGAGACAGTTGAAGGATGAAACTGAGCATGTGCGGCCATCTCAATGAGTAGGTCGAAGAAATAAGAAGAAATACAAACAGCAGGTGGCAATATACAGATACATTTTATTAAATAACTTAGTAGCTATGCTAAATTTGTAATTACATGCAATTACAAAAGTATTCAGATCAAGGTGCTGGTTTGAAAACTGTAGAATATTTTTCATCGAACAACCCATTTAACATATACATTTTTTGTATATGTTAAACGGATGGGAAAAACATGATGTGAACCCACCCTTAAAGATGCCATGCACAGAATCCTCTGTGTACTCAGATACTTGTAACAAGGGATAATAGAAGTGGTCCAGCATCATGTAAAATCCAATTTAGGGCTGGTTCACATCACTGTTATGGATTCCGTTATGGTTTTCCATTATAACATCGTTATAATGGAATCCATAAGACGGAAATCACAAAGGAAGCCTTTAGAGGCTTTCCGTTTTGATCAGTCATAGTAGAAATATTTGGGCAAGCATAACGGATCCATTATACGTGACCATATACTTCTATTATGAACGATCGAAACGGAAAGTCTCCAAAGGTTTCCCTTTTGATTTCCGTCCTATGGATTCCGTTATTTTCCATTATAACGATATTATAATGGAAAGCCATAACGGAATCCATTACGGTCATGTGAACAAGCCCTTATTGAAGAAATAAAACATTTTCTACTGTGCGACTCCTGAAACAACGCGTTTCCACCATGAGTAAGACTGCCATGCTGTGAAAATGCGTTGGTACAGGAACAGTTGGTCTCAGTGCAGAAAATGTTTTAATATTTCTTCAGTTAACTGGATTTTACTTCACACTGGATACTTTCTATAATTCCTCCTTGAATTACTTATGGATTCAGTGGCTCAGTGGTTAATCCTGAAGTTTGGGGCTGCATTACATTATCCGAAAGAGTTCCAAGTTGGGAGTGGAGCTGGGTGAATGAAAACTCAAAATTGCCACGATCCTTTTATTGGAGGAGTTTTCAACTAGCCTTACCGAACTTAAGTGTACCAATTTTTCTACCCAAGGTCCAGCTGACTGTCAACATCTATAAATGAATGAACTATCTATGGTCATCTTAAACCCCAACATGACTGGTGAACAGAGGAGGTGTGGTCCGAACCATAGTAACATTGATATACACAGGTCTTGAAGGTAATTTCCATAGCTGCTATAAAATCCACTGAGAGTGGGGACCACAACCTCAAAATGGCCCCATACTAATTTTCCAAGGATGGTGAGGACCTGTGCAGAGATACTTCTCTCCAAGGCTCACACTATGTGCGTCATGAGACAGAAAATAGAGATTTATTCAGCGGTTGTCCAGTCTCCAGGTATCGATGACCTAATCTCAGGATAAGTTATCAATATCAGAAGGGTGGGGACTGACGTCTGGAACCTCCACTGATTAGTTGCTCCTTAAAACCTCCAATGCAGAAACTAGGACTTTGAATGAAGCCGGAAGCAGAGCACCACTGCCCAACGTGTAGTAGTCCTGTCAGGTTATGCCAGCTCAATTCCCATTTAAGCAAATGTACCCCTGTATTGATGAATTTGTCAAACAAGCCCATTCCTTTTTATGTAGCAGGTGCAATGATGGGGAACGGCGATCACACCACTCCCGTCATTGAACCCCTCAGAGGCTACATTCATTGTACCCCTGTAGTGATGAGCAAAGCTATGAAAAATTCACTTTGGCTGCTTTGCCGAATTTGAAAAAGAAATTGGATTTGTGGCTAATTACTTTGTCATGAAGGGCTTTTGTTTGTATGCAGTGGGCGCAATGTTGGGGAACGGCGATTGAGCCGCCCCCGTCATTAATCCCCTCAGATGCTGCGTTCATCGCTGATCAAGGCATCCGATGCTACCATTGAGGACTTTCAGGGGTTAATCAGTTAAAATAAAACACAAGCTCTCCTATCCAATTGCTCACGGAGAGGCTCATGGTGGCGGCCATCTTGATTGAAAACACCACACGAAATCTCACGCAGTGACATGATCACGCTGGCCTCTCCATGAGCAAATGAATGAGGTATGGTTTTTTTTTTTACTGACATTTCAGGAAAATAGATGTGTTACCATGAAGCGTGAGGAAATTCGGATTGAAGTCAATTTGTTTGGCTTCGATTCGCTTTACACTATACCCCTGCATGAAGCTGTGCTTATTGAAAGTGGTGGTTTCTGCACCTGCGGCTACAGGGAGCTGCTGATCAGTGGAGATGCTGGGCACACCTCCAAAAAAACATAAGACTGCACAGACGTGGAAACCGTCATAGGATAATGTGACCACCATACTTCAGCCATGAGGTCATGTATTCTAAATGGATTAAAATGGATTTCAGGTTTAAAATGCTCGTTTCCTCCTTTTTCCTCTTCTCTTCATCTGATGCCCATGTCTCCTTCTATTCTAGGCACAGTGGGAAACCTCATTTCACGACTCATATTACAATAATTTCTCAAAATGTAAAGTCTTAATTAATCAAGGGTTTCACTCACGTCTGTGCTGTCTTCTGACCAGTTTTGTGATTTCCAGTGATACCTACAGGGGAGACATTATTTATATGTTTTGCTACCTTTGTGCCGTCTTCCCAGCAGATCGGCAGATGTTTTTCTTGGATGATAATTACACTGAAATTCCAAAGGGATTTTTTAATTAAAAACAACTGAGACATTTGAGTTACAAAAAAAATGTGCCAAGTATCTATAGGAGCAATTAAAATGACTGACAGATCCAAGCCAGGAACGGTCCAAGCCATTTGTACATTGAAGGAGTTGTTGGCAGAGGGCTCACAGCAGCTTTAAAAAAAATTAAAGAAGGTCCCTACTGGTGTCTACTTCTAGGTCCATCTCCACACACAGGAAATGCCAATCACTGTCACCAGGTGTGTCCAGGAAGTAGAGACCAACAAGGACCCGCTAACCATTGGAATGAGAAGAGATCATTAGTGACCATTGATGAGGTATCTCTTCTTGCCAAAACTTTTTTTTTTCCAGCTAGACAACACCTTTAAAGGTGCATCCAAAAATTAGGGTTTTTTGACATTTCACTTTCACTTTGAATTTGAGCTGCAGTACCAGATACAGCTAATAAAGGGCCGTGGCCTGGAGTGTGAATATACTGTGTTTTTGGGTCTAGTCTGGGGTCTGAATTAGTTTCTGGGTCTGATATGGGGTCTATATTTATCCTGGGGTCTGGATTTATTCTGGTTTGATCTACGGTAGAGAAGAGCGAATCTATCTGCCTCTTAGTAGATTCGTATCGAATCTTACAACATTTCTACTCCGAAGCGAATCCGGATTTTTTCAGATTCGCTCCATTCAAATCTTGAATGTTCTTAAACCTTTGTACACATACGCTACGTACTTGTCCAATGAATTGTACGCTAATGCTACATATAAGTTAATTTATACGCTGCTGCGTACGAATTCAGTTAGTTAGCGAACTTTTACTGTAAGTTTGTTATTCGTGCGGGAAAATAGGCAGCAAAAAGCCCGGGAAGAAATCGGTCACCTGACCTAGTGGGAAGGGCTTACTCTGATTGGCCCATAGGCTCAGTAAGCCAGTGACATCAGTTGTGCTGCAACTGCTGAGACCAGCAGAAGCACTGTCTGTGAAGTTGCGAAAGACAGAGAACTGTATTCTGGAAATTGTGGTGTTGTTCTGGGTATCCATAATACACATATCAGGGCCAGTGCAGGACAAGTGCAGGGCTAGTAATATTAATCAGACAAGGAGAGAGACAGGGAGAGAGACAGAGACCTGCTGGGCCACAGTCAAGTGAAAATGTCTGGCACGGAAAGGCAAAAGGGTTTCAGCCAGACCTCGAGCTCCAAAAAAAAGAAGCAGAAGGTGGCACAGGGCAGCAGTGCCAAAGGACATGTAGCCGGAGCTTCTACTGGTAGAATTCGTAATAGTTGGCCGCAAGCCTCGCATCCCCTTCTTCTGCTGGTTCGGGTGTCGGTGTGTGCCATTGTAATCCTGCCGGTCCATCAGCCGGACCATGTATTTAAGCTCTCCAGAGCTAAATGTTGAAGAACGCCTGGATGCTATTTGTAAAACTTCTCTCTGCCTCTGAGGAGTGCACGCCGCGGCCTAGCGTTTTGCATACCTGCGTATTACGCAGTCGCTAGACAATAGTACGCTGAGGATTTGTACGCAATTTGTAGGCTCATGCGCACGTGTTCACAGAAGTTGCGTACCTTTAACAACTGTATGTTCGTTATTAGCGCGCGAATGTTCACAGAACATGACAGAACAACAAATGATTTGTACGCAGCTTCAACCGAATAGCTCCGTATAAGGTACGAATCTTTTACAAAATTCGACGAACATTCGGCGAAGCGAATTTTGGATGATTCGCTCATCTCTAATCTACGGTCTACATTATTTTATAGGTCTGGTGCTAAGAGTGAATTAATTATGAAGTCTAGTCTGGGATCCTTTATTTATTTAGGGGACTAATCTAATAAGATATGAATTTCTTTAGCAAACTGTTCTAGGGTCTAAATTTTTTTTTTTTGATGGTTTCAACCACCGGGGTCTGAATTAATTTAGGAATTTGGTCTGGGGTATGATCTGAGATTGTGGTTATGGTCTAAGTTGTCCGATAGCCAGGGTGCTCTGATCGGCTTTTGCTCTGCACATCCTGACTGCAAGAACCTGCTGATATGGGCAGCCAATTAGTTGGCTTTGTGCATGTTGGGTAGGGGCTTGCACACGGCACAAACTGTGAGTGAGCGCCACTGGACCACCAGAGCAAAGGGATACAAGTTATTCACAAATGTAGCTCAGAAGGAAACGTTGAGGATGGGAGCAGTGGTTCTGGATCTGATTACAGTATTCATGGTGGCTCCACCATGACGAGATGGTCGCACCTCAGATTTTCGGAGGAGTAGTGTCCCCGGGCACCTTATGTGTCATGTCTCCAGGCTGATAGACGATGGGGTGATTTGACGATGATGTGCAAATTAATAGGCAGGAGACAGGGAAATGGTAAAATAAACAAGTCAAGGTTCTTATATTTGACCAATGGTAGAACAATTCCAGTTAAGCAAAGTCTATCTGACTGAGCTGGAGCAAAACCTTTTGGGTAAGAGCAATCCGTTCCTCTTGGCTATATCCTTCCCAGGTGACTGGTGCACAACAGTATTGCTTTTTGGCAGTTCCTGGCAACGAGGGCAGAACATCCAAATTTTCCAAAAGCTGCAACCTGGCAAGAACTATTGGCTCCTTAAAGGGATTGTTTACCCCAGGGGCCTTTTGGGTACACCATTTCTTTCCCAGCATGGCCAGACCTTAATTACCTGATCCCCCTGAAGAAGTGATGTATCCCCAATGGGTCATGCGACTCTATGTAATGATGCATGGGGGGGGGAGGGGCACCTCACAGTTGCAGCCAGTCTTTGTCTGCAGTATCCATGTGACCCGCATCAAACTAGATGTTGATGCTGGAGAGACCAGAGGTCTGCAGTGGTGGTTGGGGAACAAAAGAGCCAGAACCCAGCAGCAGAGATGAGGTAAGTATGATTTCCTCTGCAAGTTCATGTCATACTGGAGGATGAACAACCCCTTTAACCATATTTCCCAAACATCCTAGATCTGTTGAAACAGTCGGATTTTGTTGTCTGCCCCATCGTTCTGCTCTCATCCATCTCTGCATCATTAGGACACTGAGACAATAGACTACAATGGTGATGTAGGGAGCTGTCCACTTTGTGCTTCACCAATTAACTCAACTGCCGGCTCTCCCTAACAGGGCTGTGTAGGAGCAATGTGCAGGCCCAGTAGACAAGATATGTGACTGCATTGTGCCTGCTCGGGGGCGCAGGATTTGCTCCAGTCATTGGGGGAACGGCCTAGGTGAGAATTTACAGTTTTATGGCGGGACACTGGGCACTACTGAATAGGGCATAACTACTGTGAAAGAAGCACTACTAAAAGGGGGTATAACTACTGTGAAAGGGGTGCTACTAAAAGGGAGGCATAACTACTGTGCCCCCTGTATTGCCAGTATGATTCTTCTGCAGGGAACCACTAAGGAGCCAGTGCAGAGGATAGGATTGGTAGTGACCTGATGAGATGTTGTGTCACAGTGTACTGTCTCTGGCCACTGGTCCTTGGGATAATTGGAGTGAAAAGGAGGTTTGAGTAATCAGGACAGAAGTAAAGGTATAACAGGTTCTGTTTACTTAGTGTATAAAATAACTTGAGGCCCACCCAGCAGTATTAAGCACAAACTGAAGTTTCTGGCACCAGATGAAGAGGTATGGTGGCTGGTTGTATGGCAATTGTATGGCGCTAGCAGGCACTTGTGGATATAAGTGCCCACTGTGAGATATAGACTTGAAGTTATTATGGCCTGGTTGTTTTTCTAGGTGATAGGTGTCTGACCTGTTTTCCCTAACCAGCAGCAGGGTCTGTGAAGCTGATGTTTTGCTGATCACTCTGCTGATGAAGAATACTGAAGCTTCTAAAAAGCTATCCCTCTGTAGTGCCAGTATATTATACCACATCCACCTGTAGTGCTGATGTTTAGTATTAAAACAAGAGCACTCACCTCACTCCCTTGACCCAACGTGACCTACGACTTTCCATGTCCATGCGCAGGCAGTCTTAATGATATCACAGGGAACTTCTGCATCAGGTCTTGCAAGATGACGTTATCAACCGAGACTCGGAGCAGAGAGTCACAGTGTCATTGCAACCTCCTACACCATTCTACAGACTCTAGCGGACTGATGCCTCTAAGACTGAACTGCGTCATAAATTTTTTGAGGTCTCCGATCCGCATTTTTCACATGAAAAATGTGAGCCCATTCATTTCTATGGGTTCGCAAAAAATACTGAGAGCATACGGTGTGCTGTCCGCACTATTATGCTCATTCCGTAGCTCCGCAAAAAAGATAGAACCTGTCCTATTCTTGTCCGCAAAACGGACAAGGATAGGCATTGTTACAATGGATCCGCAAAAAATGCGGATGGCATCCGTTTTTTTTGCAGATCCGCAATTTACGGACCGCAAAACACAATGTTCGTGTGTAAGAGGCCTTAGACTGGGGAAAAAAAAGTACTGCATGCGTCTAAGAAAATGCCTTTACTAAAACTCGGGTCTGACAAAGGAATTTTTTGGCAGGGATGCATTAAAAACGTTTTTTCAACTAGACAGTGTGATGCAGTTGCCTTCACTAACACTGTTATAATTTGCTTTATTGCTGTATCCAGCCGTTATCTTTCAGCAATGTCCAACACGTTCAGAATCAAGGCTATAATACACTGAGATGCCTGATTACAAATGGTGAATAGAAACTTTAAGTGCCTGTTATTGCAGAAATCTGTAATGTAGAACTAGCTGTCAGAAGCTGAGCTGACAGTAAATTAATATAAACGTATACTCCCTCTCTCTGATTAAACCAATTAACATTTCCCAAATATTCTCTCCCTATGATCTTCTTATACTGTCCCTATCTCAGTATATCAGTGGGTTATGTCTACAGAGGCAGAGCCACAGCACAGCTTCCTTCCAGGTCGGAAGTACTAAGCATTGTTATTCTGCGCAGGCACCTGGCCTGTGAGCCAATCAGGGCAAGCCCTCCCCTCAAGTCCTCCCAGGGTCATGTGACTATGTGATCTTTCTATCTATCTATCTATCTATCTATCTATCTATCTATCTATCTATCTATTCTTTTATTGCAGTTTCCTAATATTGAAATTGAGATTATGGGGAAATATAATTTCTCCTCTGCTATAATATTAGATTGTGCGAATGAGCGAATCTATTCGTCAATTCGTTGATTTGTATCGAATCTTGGAAATTTTCAGCTGCAAAGTGAATCTGAATATTAGGTGATTCGCTCCGTTAAGATTCAAAAATGTTCCTAAGGCTTTCTACGCATTCGCTACGTACTTGTCCAATAAATTGTACGCCAATGCTACGTATAAGTTACTCTATACGCTGTTGCGTACGAATTAAAATAATTAGCTAACTTTTTTTGTTAGTTCGTTATTCGTGCGCAAAAGCCCAGAAAGAGAGCGATCACCTGACCTAGTGGGCTGGGCTTGCTCTGATTGGCTCAGGCTCGGTAAGCCAGTGACGCATCACTTCTGCTGTGACTGCTGAGACGAGCAGAAGCACTGTGTGTGAAGTTCTGAGACTTGTTCAGGGAATCCATATTATACATCAGGGATACTGGAGGGCCAGTTCAGGGCTAGTAATTAATGAGGCAGGGAGAGAGACAGGGAGAGAGACAAAGACCAACTGCAGGGCCACAGAGTGAATTGAAAAATTTCTGGAATGGATAAGCAAAAGGGGTCCAGTTCCAGCCAGACCTCGAGCTCTAAATAAAAGGAGAAGGTGGCACAGGGCAGCAGTGCCAAAGGACCTGTAGCCGGAGCTTCTACTTGTAGAATTCGCAATACTTGGCCGTTGTTCCATCAGACTAACCCACCAAGGTGCAAAATTGTAGTGGAGGAGAAAGTGGATGAGGTAGTGGAGTGGCACGCTCATCTCAGTCTCAGCCGGATGATCTGCTGTCATCTCCTGATACAGTATTCATATGTAGCCAGAGGTCAGACTCAGAGCGTTCCTCCTGCTCCACCACTCCTCTCCAGCAAAGCCCGTCATTTTGTACGCTCATGCGTACGTGTTCAAAGAAGTTGCTTACCTTTTAAAACTGAACGTTCGTTATTAGTGCGCGAATGTTCGCTAAACGCCACATAAAAATGTATATTTTGTACGCAGATTCAACGAATATATTCGACGAATATACGAAACTTATGAAAAGTTTGACGAATAAAATTTTGAATGATTCGCTCATCTCTAGTAGTAGACTCATTTTTATTTTGGACTGGTTGCTAATTTTCACTATGCTTGTGTCTTCTGAGTTCTCTATCCCATAATGTTCTAGCACTATGGTATCCCTGTTCAAGAGAGGGACTTGCCCGGTCTCTAGGTAGTCATCAATTCTCTCTGCTGCTCCGAGCTGTTGTCATATAATGTCTACGCTGTCTTCATAGTCAACAAATTAGTCTTCTTTCCCATACACTAATTAATTCCTAATGAACCTTCAGGGATCTGTATTATTATTGAATCCTCCAGTGTCCTTCTGGATCTGATATATAAACCCAGTGATGGAAAGTCATGAGCAATATTTGTATAAATAGACCTATCCTAGTGAAGAAAGATGCTCCAAATCTTCTTCGATTCCGCCAGTTAGGGAGGTGGTGTATCTACAATTATACAGCTATGACATGAAAGACGGTGCTGCAGAATATCTGAAATCTGGTGCCCACAAAACTGGCGAGAGTGAAGTTCAAACAGAAACAAAGAGGATATTTTTCTAAAATAATCCAGGTACAAATGTAATCATGTGACTTGTACAAGACTGCGGCTCACTGGTATTCCAATATGGATGGTGGGCGCTCTAGCTACGTTGGGGGTCCGAATGGCCAACTGTAATGTAGGTATAGAAGTGTAAAGTTGGCACTCTCACTATTGAGAACACCATGTTCTCAATAATGATTCCTCTTGTTTGCAGGGCGCTCGCAAGGGATAAGTATATATAAAAGATATACAAAATGGACTTTGTGGATAATGAGACAAATAAAGATTAAGTATATGCAGTCTTCAATATTGTCCTTCCACATTCAGACTCTTGATAATAAAGTGACGGTGCGCTCATTGGTCGTTAGGCTAGTCACCGGAGCTGGTTGAGGCTACTGCAGTATTAAAGGGGTTTTCTGGGATTTTACTACTGATGACCTATTCTCAGGATAGGTCATCAGTATCTGATCAGTACCCGGCTGTTTGAGAAGGCATCAGTGCTCCCGTGAGCGCCGCGGCCTTCTCTTAGCTTCTCCTAGGCCAGTGATGTCACGTTCATCGGTTACGTGGCCTAGGAGCAGCTCAGCACCATTGAAGTGAACGGGGCTGAGCACAATACCAAGTACAGCCACTATAGAATGTACGGCGCTGTGCTTGGTAAGCTGCGAGAAGGTAGCGGCGCTCACAGGAGCGCTGGTACCTTCTCAAACAGCTGATTGTCAGGGGTCCCGGGTGTCGGACCCCCACTGATCTGATACCTATCCTGAGGAAAGGTCATCAGTAGTAAAATCCCGGAAAACCCCTTTAACAGACTTGATATGGTTTTTGGATTAGATGTTGCCTCCTTCACTGGGTGTTTATGCGGTGTCTGCAGCACTCTTGCTGAGTGAGGATCCTTTCTCCGCGGTGCAATCACCACGTGCTCCCAGTCTTTCTGTTGATGAGCCATGTGCTCAGTCTCGTAGTGTATGAATGAAGGAGTGATGTAGAGTTTCGGCGCTTGGGATGACAAGTTGCTGGCTTGAAGGTTGTTTCAAATGAAAGTTAAGATGCAGCTTCCTTCAAAAAAGCCTTTCAAAAAGATTCCCAGAAAGTAGCCACCTGGTGGTTCCCCTGCAACGAAGTCCAGATCCCTGTAAAGGGGTAAAGGGGACTGCAGGATAATACTCTTAGGATAGATAGATAGATAGATAGATAGATAGATAGATAGATAGATACAGTAGATAATAGATACATAGATAGGTATAGATACAGATTGTGTTAAAATGTTTCTTAACCTCAGTGTTGTGAAGTAACTTGTCCTCCTGTGTGATTAGGACAGGTTTTGTGTGTACTAATAGGACGGCGGCCATTTTGTTTCTCCTAATGATTGTTCCCCAGACAGAACGAGCCATTATAACTAATGAAAGGTATTTGGGAATATACTTTTCGTGAAGTAATATTTAAGTATTTTCATTTTCTTAATTCCCGGAGAACCCCTTTAAAAAAGACACAAAAAATAAGGTAAAAGTGCAGCTTTTATTATATTCATGGTGAAACCTATTCCACCCCCAGGCACAAATATTAACAAACAGATGTGTCCTGAATCACTCTCAATCACTTTCAGTGCTGTCCTATTATGTCCCTGAAGAACAGGGACTGTACGTCGTCTTGGCATTCTCCTCTGTAGTAAAAAATAAAGAAATAACAAAACGTAATTTAGTAGTATCGGAATAACTGTGTGGTGTTCTTCTATTATTTCTTTTAGAACTGTAGGAATAAATTGACAACTGAGTGCTGCCAGTTAGCGGGGTGTCCCTACACTGTCCACTCAGTGCCGCCATAGTGTGTAGGGACACACCTCCTCGAGAAGAAGGAAGGTAATGTCCAGTGGGCAGTTTATTCATAAATTTCTATTAAGCATAAAAGAGGAATAGCACAACACAGATCCATTTGAAATATTTGACCATTTTCCATTATTTTATGTTTTTTTTCGGTTTTTACTCCAAGCCTTCCCAGAGCCATCACTCTTCTGCCAGTTTTATGGGGGGTTTTTTAGTGTGTTTTATATGCGGTAAAATTGTCCTCTTCCAGGTTAGTACGATTACAGCGATGCCACATTTATATTTGTGTTTGTGTGTTTTAATTTAAAAAAAATACAAATTAAAAACAAAAATCTTTCTTTGCTATATTCTGACCCCCATAACTTTTTTTACTTTATGCCTACGGAGCTGTATGAGGGCTCATTTTTTGCAAGGCGATCTGTACTTTACATTGATACCATTTTGGTTGCTTATAACTTTTTCACTTTTTATTCAATTTTTTTGGGGGGTGAAGTGAGAAAACATGTCGAATCGGCGATTTTGATGTTTTTTTTCCTTTACAACACTGGGATAAATATTTTTATAGTCCATAGTGTGTTTATTTCTTTTTATTATTTCATTTATGGGTCTGCATAGGATTGCTCCTGAGGCTGTCGCAAGCAATGGACGGCTCCCATGAGCATCACTAGCTCAGCAATTCTGGGTTTTCAGCCTTCAGATTTCGTGGTCATATTTGTTCATGGCACCGGAAGAGTTAAATGTCTGTGATTGGCGTTATCGTCGATCGCAGACATAAGCCAGACAGTTGGAGTCTATAGTTTTTCCTGCTCTCGCAAAGCGGTGCCATATTTATCTACCTAACTTCCGCTGTAAATTTACAGTGGCCGGTCGGGAAGGGGTTAAAGAGCCCTCAAAAGGGTCTCAAAATGTTCACTTTAGAAATCTGGAAATTAGTAATTCACCAAGATTATTAGCCATTCAACAGAGTTTTGTGCTGGGCCCCCTTCCCTGGTGAGCCGGTTAGCAGTCATCTAGTCTGCCCCATGTAAGGTACACCACTGGCTGCACGGACTAATTTAGGCCTGATTTGGTTTATTCCTTCATCTTTCCTCCTTGTCTTGAGTGTTTTTCTCTCAAAACAGAACAATATGTGTATCGTATAAGGGTCAAATTTGTGTGACCACCACAGGAGACAAATACAATACATCATCTAATGGTGTTCCCCCAGACAGGAAGTCAAGTGGTTGCTAGGTAACGCAACGTAACCAACCCTGTAAAACATACACAGGGGCCAAGTGAGGTCTACAAGAAGAAAAGTGATAGATGTCTGGTGGATTACCTCCTCATCGGTCACATCTTAGTTTAGAAAATCTATTATCATATGCTTGATAGGGAATTTTGGGTTAATAGACCACATCAGTTATAAAGTGTGTCTCTCACTCTGGAGGACTTGTCCTGTCCTCCATTACACATAGATCTTATTGATTTCAATGGGAGTGGTGTAATACTTAATTTCCCCTGTGGTGGCGCTGTTGGCAAATTGAACACTTACTGCCAGTGCTCCTCACAGATTACAGCTGATCAGTGAGGTCCTACAAGGGGAGGGACTTTCTTCTATGGAATAGGGATTGTCCAAGTCTAAGAACGCCTTTAACCTCATAATGGGTTGTCAGGTTTCTATCTTACCTGTCTGATAATAGTCATATACTCTGATATTTGCTGGTTTCAAGTCCTCGACCTGGGTCTCTTTCTGAATATGAACGTAGTAAGTTTTTGATGTATGATCAAGCTGAAGACATAGAAAGAAAAAAAAACTAATGATAAAACAATATAACAATAATAATGTAATAATGATACAATCAGCATATAAAAAATATAAAAGAACTGATCAGGATATTATTCACATAGCTGAGGGAGAACTATGAAGGGAGTGTTCTGTGACGAGAACCACAGGATTATTCTTGCACTGGGGCCCCTAGGGGCCAGCGTCTGCCCCTGATGATTTGTGTTTATTAGAGATGAGCGAGTAGTGTTCGATCGAGACGGTATTCGATCGAATACTACGCTATTCGGCATACTCGATTTCGATCGAGTATAACGGCGATGGCGCACTTAGAATTCGTTTCCCCTCCCACCTTCCCTGGCGCTCTTTTTCCACCAATCACCATGCAGGGGGGGTATGACAGGCCCGCGGAGCACGCTGGCAGCGCGAAAACGGCGTCTACATGGATTGGCTGGAAAAACCACGTGACCTCGAATATTAATAACTCAGGTCTTGTCACGCTCGGGTGTGGGGGGAAAAGCCACACCGAGCGTATGAGGGATGGGAACAGACAAAACCAGGGAACTGGTCACCTCCTGCAGGGGACCCTAAGACTAGGCCCTAGCTGGCTACCAGTTTGAACTAACCCGGGTGGTAGGAAAGCTCATACACAGGAACCTAATCTTAATAAACCCTAGAACACCCTGCAGTCTAATGGCACAAGAGAGTAACCTGTTCCTCCAAGCGTAAGGAGGAACAGGAGACTCAAACAGGAATAACCAAAGGAAGGGAAAACACTTAACTTTAAGTAGAACTCAGCAACAGGATCTCAGCCGAGATCCACACCACTCTCAACCAGGTATGTAGCAGATATAAACCGCAAGGGATACTGGGAGAGGAAGAGGTAAGTAGGAGACAGCTAATTGCCCAGCGGCAACAGCTGAGGGAAAGGGGTGTGTAGAACAGCACCCAAACCACAGGGAATAGCCTGTCAAACCTGTCACTTAGAAAGCCGCGCAGAACGTCTGATTCCAGACGCAAGACCACTCGTGACAGGTCTTCCTGCTCGTTCGCATATGCTGCGTGAACTTAGTCAGGGACAGAGGCTGGAGAAGGGAGAGATAGGTTTTAGCAGTTGGACAGGCAGGAGCGTGATTAAAAGCCCTTATCAGGGCTACTATAGTGCAGTACAGTGATAGCTTTACTACAATATACACTCTGCAGAGAACGGCTGCTGTATTCAGGGATAGCTGCTGGAGTAGGGACAGAGAGAGGCATTAGTGGTGTATTAGGTGCTCTGCTACATACCAAACTATATTTGGCACTACTGTTCTGCATTGTTTTTGGCTGCAAAACCCTGTTATATACCAAGTGTGTATATGCACCATCTGATCTTCTGCCAGTATACGGCTGTGTACATTTTTTTTTTTTAAATACAGTTTCTTTGGCTCTAGTGTTCTGGGTTCTGTGTGCCTGCAATACCCTTTTTGTATACCAGGTGTAAATACCCACCATCTGACCTGTTAGTACACGGCTGTGTACTCAGACATATTTAAAAAAAAGTCCTTTTATTTGGCACCTGTACTGTGCGTTCTGCGTGCCTGCAAAACTCTTTTATATACGTGCTGTTAATACCCACCGTCTGACCTGGTAGTAAACGGCTGTGTAATCAGACATATTTAAAAAAAAAAGTCCTTTTATTTGGCACCTGTACTGTGCGTTCTACGTGCCTGCAAAACTCTTTTATATACGTGCTGTTAATACACACCGTCTGACCTGTTAGTACACGGCTGTGTAATCAGACATATTTTTAAAAAAAAGTCCTGTTATTTGGCACCTGTACTGTGCATTCTGCGTGCCTGCAAAACTCTTTTATATACGTGCTGATAATACCCATCGTCTGACCTGTTAGTACACGGCTGTGTAATCAGACATATTTAAAAAAAAGTCCTGTTATTTGGCACCTGTACTGTGCATTCTGCGTGCCTGCAAAACTCTTTTATATACGTGCTGTTAATACCCACCGTCTGACCTTGTAGTACACGGCTGTGTAATCAGACATATTTAAAAAAAGTCCTTTTATTTGGCACCTGTACTGTGCTTTCTGCGTGCCTGCAAAACTCTTTTATATACGTGCTGTTAATACCCACCGTCTGACCTGTTAGTACACGGCTGTGTAATCAGACATATTTAAAAAAAGTCCTTTTATTTGGCACCTGTACTGTGCGTTCTGCGTGCCTGCAAAACTCTTTTATATACGTGCTGTTAATACCCACCGTCTGACCTTGTAGTACACGGCTGTGTAATCAGACATATTTAAAAAAAAGTCCTTTTATTTGGCACCTGTACTGTGCTTTCTGCGTGCCTGCAAAACTCTTTTATATACGTGCTGTTAATACCCACCGTCTGACCTGTTAGTACACGGCTGTGTAATCAGACATATTTAAAAAAAAGTCCTTTTATTTGGCACCTGTACTGTGCGTTCTGCGTGCCTGCAAAACTCTTTTATATATGTGGTCTTTTTTCAGATGTGCCGGAAGAATCCCAGGAGCTACCAGAGGAATTTGTTTGTAGTGATGCCCAACCACTTGAGTATTCGCCATCTCCTGCTGATGTGGACCCTGAACCAGCATCTGTTATCATGAGCGATGATGATGATGAGACGCAGTTGCCTTCAAGGGAGGCTGTTGGAATGTCAAGTGGGCAGGAGGAGGAGCAGAGTGAGGAAGTGGAAGAGGAGGTGATGGATGACGAAATGACCGACCCCACTTGGCCAGGGGTCATGTCCAGCGGGGAAAGCAGTGGAGAGGTGGTGGTCTGCGCTGCACCGAAAAAGGCAGCAAGAGGCAGAGGGATGTCCAGAGGCAGAGGGATGTCCACAGGCAGAGGGATGTCCACAGGCAGTGGGTTGTCCAGAGGAAGAGGACAGTCCAGACAGAGAAGTGAGGCCACAGCCAGCAGGGCCGAAGCTGTTCCCGGCAGCAGGCAGTCGCCGAAGCTCCCCCATCGAGGCCTCGTGCTTCTGTGGTGTGGAGATTTTTTAATGTTTGTGCGGATGACAAACTGAGCGCGGTTTGCACACTCTGCCACTCAGTAGGGGCTCTGAGAAGAGCAATATGACCACCTCAGGCATGCGGCGTCACTTGGAAGTCAAGCACTGGGCTGAGTGGGAGAGAGCAAACGCAATACAACCTGCGCCAGGTCTTTCTGCCACTGCCTCTTCCCCTTTGTTGTGTGCTGCCACTGCGGTCCAGACCTCCAGCCAGGACACCTCCACATCTGCCTCTGCCTCGACTACTTTGGGGCCTTCTCCTGCTGCCTCCCCTTCCCCCGCATCTTCGCCTGCACCTTCACACTCCTCGTCCCATCAACTGTCCATCTCGCAGGCGTTCGACCGCAGGCGGAAGTACGCCTCGAGTCACCCCCAAGCCCAAGCCTTAAACTGCCACATCTCCAAACTGCTGGCCCTGGACATGTTGCCGTTTAGGCTTGTGGAGACGCAGGCCTTCCGCGACCTGATGGCGGCTGCCGCACCTCGCTATTCCGTCCCCAGCCGCCACTACTTTTCCCGGAGTGCCATCCCCGCCCTGCACCAGCACGTGTCGCGTAACATCAGGCGGGCCCTGAGGTACGCAGTCAGCGCAAAGGTCCACTTGACCACCGACTCGTGGACAAGCGCTTGCGGCCAGGGACGATACATCTCTTTGACGGCACACTGGGTGAATGTTGTGGAAGCGGGGACGGGGTCGCAAACAGAGACGGCCTACCTACCACCCCCGCCCAAGATTGCCAGCAGGGGTTCTGATAAACCCCCCTCCTCTTCCTCCTCCTCCTCCTCCTCTGCCTTAACATCGCCCTCAGCCGCTAGCTGGAAGCGTTGCAGCACTGGCGCTGGGAGACGTCAGCAGGCGGTGCTTAAGCTCATCAGCTTGGGCGACAGGAAGCACAGCGCCCCAGAGGTGAGGGACGCCATATTGCAGCAGACGGAGATGTGGCTGTCGCCGCTGCAGCTAGCACCAGGCATGGTCGTGTGCGATAACGGCCGTAACCTGGTGGCGGCTCTGGAGCTTGCCGAACTCAATCACGTACCATGCCTGGCCCACGTTTTTAATCTGGTAGTCCAAAAATTTCTAAAGACTTACCCCAACCTGGCAGAGCTACTGGTGAAAGTGCAGCGCTTGTGCGCTCACTTTCGGAAGTCAACTGTAGCTGCTGCTAGCTTAAAAAAACTCCAGCAACGCCTCCATTTGCCTGAACATCGGCTGTTGTGCGACCTGCCGACTCGCTGGAATTCCACCTATTCCATGTTGGCCAGGGTGTGTGAGCAGCAGAGAGCATTGATGGAGTACCAGATTATGAATCCACGCGTGCCTCCAACTCAGCTCCCTCAGTTTGCCAACCACGAGTGGCCATGGATGGCAGACATATGCGATGTACTGCGTATCTTTGAGGAGTCCACCAAGAAGGTCAGCAGCGAGGACGCTATAGTGAACGTAACCATCCCGCTCCTATGCGTCCTTAAAGAATCGCTCATCGCAATAAGGGAGAACGCATTGCACGCAGAGGAGACGGGGGTAGGAGGAGACGCAACGGAGCTACACAGTCAGACCACACTTTTGTCTGCTTCTCGGTGGCAGTTGCAGGAGGAGGATGAGGAGGAGGAGGACGACGTGGAGGTGGCTGTGGAAGAGGAGGAGGATGCTGGCGGCGAGGGTAGCAGTCAGGCTGTGTGCGTCCCATTGGTTCAGCGCGGATGGGGTGGAGAGGAGGCGGAAGAGGAAGAGGAGGAAATGGCAAGTGATCCTTCTGGTGGGGGCAGTGAGGTCATGCCTATTCAGAGTCTGGCACACATGGCTGACTTCATGCTGGGCTGCTTTTCCCGGGACACACGTGTTGTCCGGATAGTGGAGAACAAACTGTACTGGGTCTTCGCACTCCTGGACCCCCGGTATAAAGATAACGTCTTCTCTTTTATTCCGGTAGAGGAGAGGACGAATCGATTGCTGGAATACCAGAGGGAACTCGTGCAGAACATGATGGAGATTTTCCCACCCACCATCACTGGCGGCAGAGAGGAGAGGGTCTCCCAGAGTCCCACAACATCAATCAGGCCCACAGCCACCAGGGGAACACTCTCCAAGGTGTGGGACACGTTCATGGCACCCCCTCGTGCAACTTCCATCACTGCGGGGCCCGCTATCAGCAGGAGGGACAAGTATCGGCGGATGTTGCGGGAGTACCTGGCAGACCGTACCCCTGTCCTCCCCGATCCCTCGGCGTCCTACACTTACTGGGTCTCCAAGTTGGACACGTGGCTGGAACTGTCCCTGTACGCCTTGGAGGTGCTTGCCTGCCCTGCCGCCAGCGTGCTATCAGAAAGGGTGCTCAGCGCAGCCGGGGGCATTATAACCGATAAGCGCAGCCGCCTGTCAACCGACAGTGCCGACAGGCTGACGCTAATCAAAATGAACAGCAAGTGGATTGACCCGGACTTTGCTTCTCCAACAGTGGAAAGCAGCCAAAAGTGAAGTGCCATCTGTATGAAGTGCCATTTCCTCCTCCACCTCCTCCTCCTCCTCCTTAACCGCCGTAGAATTGCTCCGTAAAAAAAAAATATATATATATTTATGGCTCACCTCTTGGGCCTACAAGCAATTCTTATCATGGCTCACCTCTTGGGACTTAATACAATTGTTAAGAGGTCTCACCTCTTGGGCCTACAAGCAATTTTTATCATGGCTCACCTCTTGGGCCTACAAACAATTTTTAAGAGGTCTCACCTCTTGGGCCTACAAACAATTTTTATTATGGCTCACCTCTTGGGCCTACAAACAATTTTTAAGAGGTCTCACCTCTTGGGCCTACAAACAATTTTTATTATGGCTCACCTCTTGGGCCTTAATACAATTTTTAAGAGGTCTCACCTCTTTGGCCTCCACTTAATTTTTTCGAGGGCTCACCTCTTGGGCCTCCATATAATGTTTTCGAGGGCTCACCTCAAGCTAACTTTGCGCACTCATTAAAATATTTTCACAACAAGGACCTAAGAGCCCTCGATGGGAGAGCTTTGTGTGGGGGCCTGTTATAGAGAAGAGATGCGGCCCTGCGGGCTCTAGCCTGCCTTCTCCATGAGCCTCTGGCCAGCCCACGGCCTCTTCCTGCCTTTTGCGGTCCTACGCATCCCTCAACATCCCCACTGCTTTACCTGCTAGACATGACACTGGGCCAGGTCGGGTCACTGACTTCGTCATACTCAACCACCTCCTCTTACACTGCCTCACTTTGCTCCAACAGCCTCCCTTGCTGGCAACTATGTCTCAATATCGTCCCTAATCATTTTACACTTTAGTGCCCGTTCCACACCACCATCAGCTAGAGATGGAGCTTGCTCCAGTGTTTGGGCATCAGAACAAACAAAATCCTCAGATAGCTCCTGCGATTCTTGCATGGGTGGGAACACTGGGTTGATAACATTGGGCAGGGTGGGAGGAAGGAGGGTCAGAGTGAGGTCCCTGCAGTTTCTGCAGGCTATCGACGAGACTGGACTTTGTGGACTTGACTGGGTGGTGGACAGATTTAAAGGAGAATCTAGAAGGAGAAGGAGGGGTTTGCCGAGCTGTCTGTAAGGGTTGCGGAAATCCAGACAGAACCAAGGCCCAAAACTTGGGTGGGGGTAGCAGGTTTGCCCGTCCCCGCCTCCACAACATTCACCCAGTGTGCCGTCAGGGAGATGTAGCATCCCCGGCCTCAAACCAAAGTGTTGGTGGTCAAATGGCCTTTTGCAGTAACCGTGTTACTCGGGCGTGGATGATGTTTTGGGACATGTGCCTGGGCAAGGCAGGGATGGCACAGAGGGAAAAATAGTGATGGCTTGATTGCTTTCCCCCTTGCCTATGCCATCTGTGGTTGTCATAGGCAACGTGATTTTAAGGGGTGCAGAATTTCATCTTCTTTTTTGTCTAGTTTGGCTTGGGGTCCATGGCAATGTAGAGGAAAGAAGGTTTCCTTGTATGGTCTCACTTTACAGAGAGGTTACATTGTCTTTGGAGTGTATTGTTGAGAGGCTGTGATAGTGGCGTAATAGTGCGACTTGGGCGCGTTATATGCACCCAGACATGCTTCCCCTGCTGTCCCAGTTGCATTCCAGCAGTGTTGGCATCCTTTTCTGAGGTTTCAGGGTGGACTTGGTGACCTCCAAGTGGTCGAATTGAGATTTCCAAGTGGCGAGCATTTTTTTCCCATAGACTTTAATGGGATTCGATATTCGGTCGAATAGTCGAATATCGCGGTCTATTCGAATCGAATTTCGAACTTTCGAATATTTCACTACTCGCTCATCTCTAGTGTTTATTAGTAAACTGAGCATACACAGTTAGGGTACTTTCACACTAGCGGCAGTGGATTCCGGCAGGCTGTTCCGGCGGGTGAACAGGCTGCCGGATCCGTGCTGCTGCTGGTGCACGTGTGGGGCCGGAACTACGCTCCGGCCCCATTCACTATAATGGAGGCGGGCCGTCGTTCCGGCCGCAGCACGGCAAACTTGCTGAGAGGTGGCCAGACCAAAACTATATGTCTATAGGGTAAGCAGCCTATAAGTTAGACATTCTATTGGGTAAAAATTCTATAGGATAGGCAGTCTGTAGGATGGGCAGTCTGTAGGATAGGTAGTCTATAGGCATAAATAAACAACATCTGTATATACAGATAGAAAACTGAAATAAATCAATGAGGTTGCAGTATCCGGCACCCATCACTGCACATTGTCTCCACCAGACCGCAATACTCTCTTAGTCTGTAGTTTCACTGAAGGCCGTCATGTGCACTTGCTTAGTCTATCAAGTCTGTGGTCTCCCATTTGCCTCCATTTAACAAGGTCAGTATAAATATTAGTGTTTTATATATATATATATAGTAAATATAATAAATATTAGTGACTCTTAAATGATCCGTTCCTGAGTTACGTCTCCTACGGCCCTGTGTAGTTCTTTTTCAGCTTCTTCTTTGCTGATCTCTTGTAGTTCGGCTCATAGTTCAGCAGGTTACATTTGTACCTTGTAATAGGCCGCACTGTGTATTTTTGGAAAACGTACACAACAGAATGAATCCTTTCATTTAACTCTACAATCACTGACCTCTTCTAGGTAAATGGTGAGGGAATCCTGGTGCACGTCAAGTTTCTTCACCAGAGGAAACTTCTGGAGCTGTAAAAACAACAAAGTTGAAAAATCATTATTTTTGGATTTTTGGTTGCTTCTTACATTCCACACCAGTTGTTGGAGACCTATGGCATTTCCAGATACTTTTAGAGGCCTGAAGAACAACAGGTTTAACCGTCAATATTTGCTTTGTCTTTCAGACCACAAAGAGGTTATCCAATCTGCTGTTCTGTGTAGCTCTGTCGCTGGAAGTCAATGGTAGAAGTGCTGTAGTAGCGAGCTCCCTCTACTACAATGTTGATGGTGCTGTGTAGCTCCGCCACCATCTTCCGGCGATGGAACTGCACAAAACCGCTTATCGGCGGGAGTGCAAAGTTTTGGACCCCCGCCAATTGGCTAGTGATGAACTTCCCTAAGAATTGGCCAAATCAAGTAAAGATCATGTCCCCTTGGAACATAAACTTTACTTGACATATAAGTACGGTATATATCAAGTGAAGATTATTGCCGGGATTTATCATACCTTCACTCCAGAATTCTGGTGTCAAAAAGTCGCAAAATAGAGCTTTTGCGACTTATTCGTACTCACTTGCACAAAATTTTGCAACTTTTTGCATTTTTACACCACTCACTCCAGTTTTGTAATATGGGTGAAAAAGTGGGTGTGGTCAACTATATTAATGGGTTTCACTCCAGATTTATCATTGCGGCTTTTTTAAAAAATTCTAGACAGAAGTGTTAGGTCTAAGGATAAGGATAAGCCAAATTTATCAAACAACCTGTGACATTTAATACAATGTGGTACAAAGTACTCCAACACGGACTCAAATATTCCCCTCATGATAAATCCCCTCTATGTCTCTTTTCACTCATTTATCATAAGGAGAATATTTGAAGTCAGTTTTGTTTGAGTCCGTGTTGGAGTACTTTGTGCCACATTTATACAAATCTCACAGGTTGTTTGATAAATTTGGCTTGTCCTTTAAAACTTAACACTTGGGTCTAGAGAAGCTTCTCCAGTTTTCCTACTCCACTCTCCCCCCTGGAGTGAGATTGGGACTTTTTTGAGACTTTTTTAAAGTGGAGTGAAACCCATTAACATAGCCAATCACACCCACTTTTCCACCCATATTACAAAACTGGAGTGACTGGTGTAAAAATGTAAAAAGTCACAAATTTTTGCGCAGGCAAGTGCAAAAAAAGTTGCAAAAGCCCTATTTTGTGACTTTTTGACATCAGAATTCTGGAGTGAAGGTATGATAAATCAGCTCCTTAGAGTGTATATATAAAAGGGTTGGAACGTTAATAGCCTGACCCAGGGATGCCCAACCTGCGGCCCTCCAGCTGTTGCAAAACTACAATTCCCAGCATGCCTGCACAGTCTACAATCAACAACTGGAGGGATGCAAGTTGAGCATCCCTGGCCTAACCTAACCCTATCACAATCAATCGTTAATTATGTGTTATGCCTAAACATATTGGTACTAGTGAAACCAAACAAAATCTCACGCTGGATGGCGTATGACATCACCACATTCGGCCAGCGTGATGACATCATTACGTCACCATGCGAGATTTTACATGGTGTCTTCAATGAAGAAGGCCACGAAAGCCTATACGCGAGCAAATGGAAAAGGTGAGTATTTTTATTACTCACTTATCTGCTGCAGATTGCAGAGCAAAGGTTATTTCTGCCGCAATCTGGGACCTTCCCCCGCTCACGCAGGTCTAAAAAAGGGGGCGTACAAGGGCGGGGAAGGGGGCGGGTCACTAGGCTTGTCTCATTTATCATTTTCTGTTTTAGGCTCAGAAAATATTTTCAATTTACACCAGCAAGGAAGCGGCAGTAGATACGCAGAAGTTACGTAGAGGCTGCTGCCTATTCCTCTACCATCCATCCCCTTTTTCAATCCCTTCACTGATTGCTCAGCCTAATCTCCCACTACCTCATGTAATTTCAGAACACAACCTGTCCTCTCCATACCGTACATCTCTGATCTAATCTGATACCTCCTCACATATAATCTCCAGTCCACAACCTGTCCTCTCCATACATCTCTGACCTCATCTCCTGATACCTCCTCCCACGTAATCTCCAGTCCACAACCTGTCCTCTCCATACATCTCTGAACTCATCTCCTGATACCTCCTCCCATGTAATCTCCAGTCCACAACCTGTCCTCTCCATACTTCTCTGACCTAATCTCCTGATACCTCCCCACATGTAATCTCCAGTCCACAACCTGTCCTCTCCATACTTCTCTGACCTCATCTCCTGATACCTCTTCCCACGTAATCTCCAGTCCACAACCTGTCCTCTCCATACATCTCTGACCTAATCTCCTGATACCTCCTCACATGTAATCTCCAGTCCTGTCCTCTCCATACTTCTCTGAACTCATCTCCTGATACCTCCTCACATGTAATCTCCAGTCCACAACCTGTCCTCTCCATACATCTCTGAACTCATCTCCTGATACCTCCTCACATGTAATCTCCAGTCCACAACCTGTCCTCTCCATACATCTCTGACCTAATCTCCTGATACCTCCTAACATGTAATCTCTAGTCCACAACCTGTCCTCTCCATACATCTCTGACCTAATCTCCTGATACCTCCTCACATGTAATCTCTAGTCCACAACCTGTCCTCTCCATACATCTCTGACCTAATCTCCTGATACCTCCTCACATGTAATCTCCAGTCCACAACCTGTCCTCTCCATACATCTCTAACCTTATCTCCTGATACCTCCCCACATGTAAGTTGAAAACACCAGGCACTACCAAACATCCAAACCTTAAAAAGCATATAACTTGCAAAAATTCCACTGCCACTACATGGCCAAAGGGCAGCTTCTACCTTCACTCTCCTTCTCTGGTAGATTACAAACTCTGGTGGGCAGGGTCCCCTCTCCTTCTGTATTAGTCTGTCACTCAGTAGACTCATGTTTATTGTACTTATTACTTAGATGATTTATTTCATGTATTGACCCCCTCTGAATTCTGTGTGTACAACGCCCAGGAAGGTAATGGTGATAATAGATTTAGAAAATGTATCATATGGTCCAGAGGTCATTAGAAACTGATATTACTGTCCCTTACTAATCACCAGAGAGCATCAAGCTAATGAGATTGATACCACAATGTTACTGTATTACCTTAAGGATGGTGATAGAGGAGAGCTGGTATCCTGAGAGCATTTCCACCTCAATAAGGACCATATTAGTAACTTTTCTATATCCAGTGTAGCTGCGGTAAATAACATGGAATAGGGACAAATACACAAATTATCGTCAGAAGGTTCAAGCAAATCAGAAATATTTCTAGTAGATGTTAAATGGGTTCTCCAAGTTAAATTTACTGATGACCTATCCTCAGTAAATAGGTAGGGCTCGTTCCTACCTATTTACTGGCTTTATTTGTCTCGGCTAAAATTGCGCAAGACTTCAATGAACTCCTACGGTATTCCTATCTGCGTATTTAAAAACAATTTAAAACATGAATCAGCAGTAGGCTTTGCTACCGGGTTACCAGCCAGTACCAAAGCCCACTTCGGATTCCTATTTTAAATTGTTTTTAAATATGCAGATAGGATAACAGTAGGAATTCCCCGAAGTCTTACGTGACTTCAGCCGAGACGAACTTTTGCTCCACAGAGCCAATACATTTTAATGTTGTACGGAAACAGCATTAAAATCAAAGTATTTGAACGAATCAACTTCAGATCTATGATCCGAAGGTTGATTCGCTCAAGCCTAGAGTTCACCATCACCATCTCTTCAGGCAGAGAGTCCCATAGTCTCACTGCTCTTACTGTAAAGAATCCTCTTTATTTGTGTAGAAACCTTTTTTCCATAGGGAATGCAGTTTCCATATGCATGCTGGGTCCACTCTGCCATTTACCACTTTTGATGCCATAATGGCCTCCATTAACCTGCATTCCCTGTATTTTATGGTGACCAGTATGGCACATAACAGGTAGTATTTAGTGTTAGGTTCCTTTCTTATAGAGATTGCCGTTTGGCAGACGGGCACAAATAATTTTGTACAAAATGTATTTGCCAAGAATCTCAAATTTATAAACTAAGCGTAGCATTAGCACCTGAGTATTTTCTGTAACTATGGCATTCTTGTACTTTATTTGTGTTTGCAGAGTGCTGTTGCATTGTGTTTTTTTTCTGTGTTTCTAGCTATGGCGTTGTGTACCTGCACATTGGGATGTGCTGACTGATCCCCTTTTTCTTTGTAGTAGTAGTAGCACCATCTATCCAGCCAGAGGTAATAATAGTAGGTCACAGATTTCCCTGCTGGCTTCGGAAAGGCGCAACATTATCATTGAGGAGAAAAAGGATGAGATTGTGGACTGGATGGTTCACTCCTTCTTTCAGTTGCAGCAGGATGACGTTGAGGTGACTTTGGAGTCTGACATTGTGCCATGGAGTCATCAGTTCCTCCTGCTCTTCTTCCTTGCAGTCCCAGAGAAGGCTTTCAGTGGAGTTGTTTCAGTCTTCACTGCTCCTTCCTAATGGGACACCTTCCTTTTTTCTAGGAAGTCACAAGAAAACCCCACCATCCCTACTGCAGATAGTCAAGATAATCTCCCTGTTGACGACTTGTGTGAGAGCAGTCAGCATTTGTACTGCCCTGGGAAGAAGGTTTAGGAGGAGGCTGCAGACCTTAGGTATAGCCATGTTGGTTGTGAAAGCAACGACACCAGTAGCTACAGTATTTGCGTTGGGGGCAGTGATAGTGGCAGTCGGAGCAAATGCAGATCAGGGGCCAAAGAACTCACCATGATATCCCACACCAGGACTCTGGTGACGATTGTGTGCTGGACTAGACCTTGGAGTCGTATCGGGCTGCTGAGGAGGAGGCAACATCAGAGGAGGAGGGTGATGGTAGCAGTAATAAAGAGCAATAAAGGGGCCACGTACCTCCCAAAGAACAGTCAGGGCCATGTCTGCCTTGGGATCTGGTGATGCCACTGACGCTGTGGGTGGGTTAGGCCAAAACGTGCCAAAGCTAAGCTGTGGTCGGCTGCCTCTACCTCTGCATGACTATTTCCCATCTGGAAGTTTTTCTGCACACTGCTGGAAGAATGAAGCATTGCCCTGTGGAAGCTGTGCAAGAGCAAAATAAGATGTGAACAGGCCAACACAAACGTAGGCACCATAGCTGTATTGAACTACATGAAGCAACATCACCCCATCCCGTGTGCAAAGCGAAGGTCATCCTTGCGGCAGCCAGGGTGCATCCACGGGCAGCACAGTCTGTCACATCATCATCATCCCTTTTGGCTTCTCCAGTTCAGACTCCTCTTCCTCCATTCCATTGGAACGGATGGCATGTGTAGAGTGAACTTGTGATTTCAAGTTTGGCATAAAAGGTTTGGGTTATCTAGAAAATCAGAATTCTATGACGGCATGCACCACGGAAGCCTATAAGAAGCATCCTGTATTGCATTTCATCATAATAGAAGTCTATGCTGGCCAGAGAGGCCAAATTACGTTATTACCAGGAAACACTGTGTACGCAGCTTGCCACAGCTTATGGTGAGCAGATGCCTGCCACCAGCATGTCTGAAAGGGAGGCATCTCTCCACCCATGACCCCCAGCAGATACCGCAGCAGCAGTAGCTATTTCAGTCTCCACAGCAGTTTCCACGTGCTGCACCAGGGTGAGGCCAGTCAGCAAACTGAAAGCTCTCACCTCAATACCCAGGTTCAGTCTTACCTACAATCTGGTCAGTCTCTGGTGCACACCCAGTTTCTTGACACCATAGATTTTTGGGAAGGTAGACTAAAACAGCACCCTGAACTGGCACAGCACCCTCTCTGTCTTCATTCTTGTCCACTCTCCAGTGTCATCTTGAAGAGGGTTTTCAGCTCCACGCGGGGAAATGGGGAGTTGTGACACCCAAATGGACCCAGATGTCCTCCATCAGTGTCCAAAACATCACTTTTGTCAAAATTAACCAAACCTGGATTCGGGAAGATTTTCACACTCTTCTGGCTTGGGTCAATGAATAGATCTGGCCTTGCTGATGGTGCCCCATCTTGCCACTGTTGCTGTCTGCCTCCATTAAAGCCACTGCTGTGGACTACTGACCATCATCTTCTGTATGGCTGCTGCTGCCTCCGTTGCTTCTGCTCCTCTCAGCTAATACCCTACTGCCACCGCTATTAACACAAAGCATCTGCCACTACTACCACCACTACTATTACTACTACTACCAATAGACAGCCGACTTGCTGCCTTGTATGTTCCATGCTATACTGTTCCTGCTGCTGCCACTATTGCGGTCACATGCCACTATATCCGTATTGTGTCGTTTCCACGTCCACACTGCTGCTGCTCCCAATTAAAAGAGACATTTATTTAGGCTGGTTCACAAGCCACTTTTTATTCTGACAATCAACACTTATGCATGTCGAATGAGCAGGCACATCGTGAGTCATGACAGATCCATCTTCCTCCGCACCACATCGTGGACAGAAAACCACTGCTTGCAGCGTTACTTCCTTCACGCTGACCTACACGCTGCTGATGTCAAAAGTTAGAATTGGTCATAATAATGTCACTCGACTGTGTAGATAAATAGAAAGATAGTGTAACATGGTGGCTGGTAAAGTACTGAAGTAGTGCCCTGAAACAAGGTTACTTTGAACTATGGACATTTGCATCTATTGCTACTATGCAAAGCCATCTACTCACTATTTT
Organism: Rhinella marina; assembly: GCA_900303285.1. Classification (NCBI taxonomy): domain Eukaryota; kingdom Metazoa; phylum Chordata; class Amphibia; order Anura; family Bufonidae; genus Rhinella; species Rhinella marina. The sequence goes on along the minus strand of ONZH01003701.1, from coordinate 12,028 downwards.
ATTGCATGTTTAAACTGCTTACTCATTCCCATACATCTGCATTGAAGCTTTATACAAGTCTATGATTTTGAAATTGTAACAGTGTTTCTGTTTCGGCTGTGCTTCTCCACTCCAACTCCTCCCACCTGAAGATTCTAGTTCTGATAGAAACTGAATATAAGGAGAACAGTGAGAGCCTTTAGATGTTTGTAGATAGGGACCGGTGATTAGTAGGACAGAACCTGCCAGAAGACGCTGAGATAGGACACTCTGCCACAGATCCTGGGTCAATAGTCATGTGACCGGGGAGTGACCTGGATGACTGAGCTGCAGACCCTGGGCCACCAGCTTTTGAGCGGGATAGCTAGATCAAGCCTTTCCTAACCATAAAACCTTCTTCTGCCAGAGAGGAGACTGGAGAAGCCAGCTCAGTGCCTTATCTGCATTGTTTTTCACAAAGACACACACTGGTTTACTGCAAACCCTGACTCTTTGCCCTTCAGGATAGCAGCAACATGAGGTGAAACCTCAACAATGTCTAGAGGACCCAGGATAGCATTGGGACCACCCCAAACCCAGCCAATGCACAACCAGTGCTTATCTCCCCTGATTTCAGGAAGCATTTTCTGGTCCTGATGGATGCTTTTGATGCAGGGTTGGGAGTGATGCTGTCACAGGGATAGATAGACAGATAGATAGAATTGGGTTCAAGTTTGGGGAATAATGGGCCAGGGTAGTACTTGGAAGTCTTGGTCATGCTCTTCCAACCAATGTCAGACATTATTAACTGTGTGACATATTGCATTTTCTTGCTGAACAATCCCATCTGCCCCAGGGAAGAAAATCAGCATGTATAGATGTATACATGCAAGGATGAATTAATACCCAAATCAGTTGAGATTCCACATGGATAAGTGGGCCCAGAGAATGCCACAAAAACATTCCCAGACCATAACGCTACAGCCACCAGCTTGTGTTCTTCCAGCAATGATTGTAGGATGTTTGTTCTCTCTTGACACACCAACAGGCATCCGTTCCATGAAGCAGAAAGCATAACTCATCAGATAAGGCCACCCTTGGCCAATCATCGGACATCCAATTCTGATACTGTTGTGAAAATTTAAGCATTTTCTGCCGATGCAAATTGGTCAGCAGAGGTGCAGTGATTTTGATGCCCAGTTGGGAGCAGTGCTGTCACAGGTTGTAAATCATGAGGTAGACCAAGTCATGTACTTGAGTAGAAAGTTGACCGAGGCAGAGAAATATTATGCAATTGTGGAACAGGAAAGTTTAGCCAACAAATGGACTTTGAAGTCACTCAAATACTATCTGCTGGGTAGGAAGTTTACATTGGTGATGAACCATGCTCCTCTAGCAGAACAAGTAGAAAAATACAAGAGTGACCAGGTGGTTTCTGTCTTTTCAAAATTTTAAGGTTGACTATAGGCTGGATAAGCTGCAGGGGAATGCGGAAACGTTGTCCAGCCAGAGTGCACTGTATGATGGTTGAAAGTTCACAGACCTCCAGTCTTGAGAAAAGGTGGGGGATATGTAGCATGGTGGCTGGTAAAAAGTACAGGAGGGTGGGTATATCTCACCCAGAATGCTTAGATGGTTGAGGCTAAAATAATCCATGAAAGCTGGGTAGTTTAAGCAAAGTGTAGTTTGCTGAGGCACTTTTCTTTAAAGTGTTTTATGGGCTGGATATTCATGGAATTGCATGTAGGTGTTGATAGTGGAACATGCCATTCCCTTCCCCACTCCAGTACAACATTTTCCCTTAGCTTGAAGTAATCCGAGGTGTAGATGGCGAGCTCATTACTGTGGGGTTAAATACAGGGCTGAAATGCTCATTCAGGGTCAGAAGCCTGGAAGTTACATGACCTGTTGGCTGCGTAAAGCCTACAAGAAGCATGAGGTGAGAAAACCCAACTGTTTAGTTAGCGCCCAGACAGGCAAAGATTTTTGTTTTGTTGTCAATATCCGACTTTGGTGCCTCACTTATATGACTGTATAACTTGGTTGGAAAATAAACAGTATTGCGCTTTTAAGCTAACGAATCCAGTGAAATCTGTCAACGACCCCGCCCATACACAGACCCGCGAAGATAGATAGACAGACAGATAGATAGATAGATAGATAGATATAACAGATATCCGAAATTAAGAGATAGAAAAAATTATTACCTGATTATTATTTTAATAGTTAATAGTTGGTCGCCTCTCTCACAGTCCCCAACGTTGGCATTAACAGTAAAGAATGGTCTTACTGGCGGCAGCAGATCATTGTATTTTAGGACGCTCTGTTAGAAAAAAAGGTTAGATCATCAAACATTAACTGAAAATGAAGGTCAAGTATAGGTAGAAGGCACAAAAACAAGGAAGCAGCTTTTTCATTATCACTATCACATTCAGCATTCTAATTTTTTCCATATGTGACACAGAGTGAATTGACTATATATTATGCATCATATATACTGATCACACCCCACCCATGCTCTCTGTTCAGCTTACGACTGATTTCTACCATAATCAGAACCTCTCACTCCGGCCACAAGACTTCTCCAGATCTGCACCAGTTCTCTGGATGTCCTACCCCAAGAAATTAGGTTAAAGCACAATATACACAGTTTTAGGCGCTGCCTCAAAACACATCTTTTTAGGTTAGCCTATCACATCCCTTGATATAACGCCTGAAACCTTCCTGATCCTCCACCGCACCCAGAAACACTACAGATACCAGCCGGTCAAAATAAATAAAAATAAGGAATGGGGGAAAATGAAGAGAAAAGAAGAGGACCTACTCTTACCACTCCATTCTAGTCTCACCCTGCAACTCTTCTCCATGCTGTTGGGGGTTGAAGGACCTGTGATGATGCTCAAGATAATGTCATCACAGGTCCTGGGAGATGCTCCTATCTAACCTGAGAAGTACACCATGCTCTGTGCAGTTCCTTTACTAGATGTATAGGACCTGTGATGACATCATCACAGGTCCTTTAGCGTTTTCCACTGATGATAGGGATACTGTACTGGAGCTGGACAGTAATGGGTGATATTAGGGGGTGAGGCCTTTGGTCCACTGTGGGCCTCTTTTCCCACGTCGCCTCTATCGGAGGTATGCCACTGACTACAACCCATAGGGAGCATAACAACAGGTAGGCACTTCATTGGGTGATGTGTTGCACACCACACTACAGAACACTTCATAGAGCAATGTATATTATGAGAACCTAATGAGAACTACCTGAGTAAACACGCAGCCCTTTCCTTTAACGGTCAACCCATAGACCCCAGGAATGCTTGGAAGAGGCACCATTTGGAGGAGAAGACGATTCGTTTCATCCACCTTAAACTGCTTCACAGTCGTTTCGTTCTGAGAAACTGTAACGGACACAGAACCTTGCGAAGTGTACGTTATGCTTGTGTACTTAGCCAGAGCTTGAATGGCTACGACGGTATCCTGTAGGAGACACGTAAATTAATCCTACAAAAGTGCAAAGTGTGCAACAGCCATCAACAATCTCAGATCAGGGGCGCACATAACGCCATTCAGCTGCACAGGGGCCCAGAGAGGACCCCAGAGAGGGAGGGGGGCCCTTCCCAGTGCCAGCAGAGGTGGTTTTTTTATTTATTTTATTATTTTTTCCACTTCCTCCCTTTGCCAACAGGGTAACCTGGTCATCTTGGGGTGGGGTCGGGGTGGGGCTGGGCCTGATTAGGACTTACTGTGAATCTACTGCCTGTTCTGTCTATACTGCATAGCTGAAGGACCTGCAATGACATCATAGTCATGTGATCATTTCAGCAGTGGAAGTGCTGGTAGGACCTGTGATGAGGTCATCGTCATGTGACCAGTGCAGAAAAAGGCAACGCTCAGCAGTGGAGACCTCTGAGGCCAAGGAATGAATGTAAGAGCCAGAGAAATGATGGGAGATGTGGTTCTTCCCATTATACCTGCTTAGTGGGAGGGAAATATGTTATTAAATTGGGACTGTATGTTAGAGATGCTGAAGGGAGGGGAGGGGTGTTAGTTACATGGGACTGTATGTTACAGAAGATTGGGGGGAGATGACTGGTTTTATTTACATGGGACTGGATATTATAGAGGAGGACTGGAAGGTAAGGAGTGATATTATTTACAAGGGGCTATGTGTTGCAGGGGCTGAAGGAGGGGATTTAAGTTATTTACATGGGACTGTATGTTATAGAAGACTGTAAGGAAGAGAGGTTATTTACATGGGACTGTATCATATAGAAAACTGTGGGAGAGGACTGGTGTTATTTACATGGGACTGCATGGTATTAAAGAGTGGATGGAGAATAGTGATATTATTTACATGGGACTGCATGGTATAGAAGACTGGAGAGAGAGAACAAGCATTATAATTTATAGGGGCACTAAAGAGAATATTATAACTCCAGGGGGTACTGCAGGCGGTATTATAATTACAGGGGGCACTGCAGGGAGCATTATAAATACTGTGGGCAGTGGTGGGTGTGGGGGGGCATTACTACTGAGGGCTCCATAGAAGTGCCTTATAGATTGGCCTTATTTCTATTAGGGGTGCCCTATAGGGGGGCTTATTAGTACTGAGGACACTGTAGGGAGCCTTATTACCACTGGGGGTACTATGGGGGACTTCCGCCTAGCAGCGAGCCCTGTGACGTCACCGGCACTAATGGACGGGCTTTAGCACTGCCCTAGCTGTAAAGCCACTCATCAGTGCCAGTGACGTCTCCGCTTAGCATTGTAAAAATGTAAACAAAACAGCCCTTGCCCTGCACTTTACAAAGAGCATCGGAGCATGAAATGTCAGAGGGGCTGAGTAGGGGAGAAGGGGTTAGGTCCGGGGGGGGCCCAGGTACATTCCTTGCAGGGGCCCTCTGCTGTCTCAGATGCTTTACCTGTGTGGAAGAAAAACCCCCGTAGGAATTCTGCTTTTTCATCAACCAGTTGACAATCTGGAAGGCTTTTAGGAGCTCACTTGCCGCTAACGTAGGGGAAGTAATCAACGCCAAGAGAACATACGAAGATAACTCAACGCTGGCTGATATGGAGTTTCCAAAGGTCTGAAGAGTGTACGTCCAGTACATGTTACCTCCTGAGGGACAGAAATTCAACATGGATTTCAGAAGTACATATAGTAAAAAAATTTGTGACCAGTGAATCTGAAGTCACCTGCCTAGGAAGACGATGCTGGGATGATAGATCATCAATATTGAATTCCTGGAAAACTCCTGGAAAACTCCTTTAAGGTGCACCGAGAGGCTAGGGCCAGTCTTAATTTGCATATTAAAAAATACTTTCCTAGGCCAGCAATGGATCAGCAGAAGAAAGGAACAATGGAGCACATTTTTTAGGCCCCGGCCTCTACATAACTTCAGCGAATCCACTGCCACTTCTAAATGTAAGACAGCTTCCTACCCGTCTTAAATTTAGACACTTTCGACGCCTAAAACACAGGAGTAGAAAATGGTAAATGAGACGCGCCTGCCTTCCCCTCTTACACCACAGACCTTGCGTGAGCGAGGAAAAGTCGCAGAGGTCCTATGCGCCACAATCTGCACCAGAAATACGCCTATTATAGGCGTATTTCTGTTTAATAAATGACTCCCAGTATGGTTTTAATCTGCAGGGTTAGGCAATATGACTGGTTTATTAGGACCTATCCTGCTGACGGTTGACCTTTAAAAAATATTATGGTGTTACCAATAGTACATTAGAAGATAGAGTTAAAAATGTATCAAAGATGGAAAATTATTTCATTCAGAATATGTTTTTGGCTGCAAAAAAAATGCACATTGCACAAAATTAGGCAGGGAGTGGAAAAAAGTAATTAATAATTAACACTGATTTGACTTTGTGCTAATCCTAAGGCCATTATCCTCCTGGTCCTCTGGTATTCACCCTTTAACCCCTCTACAAGGATCTAGACTTCACTGCAGGGGAACCACTAGGTCACTATCTCCTGAATTAGTATATTTTTTGACCCACAGGGTTTAAGTGACACCAGTCAGACAAAACCATAGTCCAAGGCAGGGTATTTGTAATCCAGGAAACAATCCAAGGTCAGGTCAGGCAGCTCAGGGTCAGTATGGAGATCAGGAAGCGGCCAGGTCAGGCACCAAACGGATGAATCCGAAAAACAGGAAACAGTTGACACATAGGCAAACAAACATAAAACAGCACACCTTTGCAGGACACTAGCAGAGTAGAACCTATTGCTCAGGCACCTTCAAAGACGGGAAGTTGTCTTAAGAACCCCAAGTTGGCCATCATTGCTTGGGGAAGAATAGGTTGCTCATGCACTGACCCTTTGAGAGTCAGAGGGAGCACACACGTGGACACCTGACAGGCAAGCAGGCAGCAGCCTGTGTAGGAGGCAGACCCGCGCCAATGGGAACCAGAGCACTGGTGTAGGTAAGTAGAGGAGAGGTGGGCACAAGCCACCATTTAAAAAAATATATATGTTATTCTGCTAGAAAAGGAGTGGAAGGTAGTGGAATTATAGGTACCATAAGCAATAGATGTGGAAGATTTTACCAGATAGATATAGTTATACTTTTTTTATTTACTTTTTCTTTATTGTCGAGATATGAAACAAAACATGTAGATTTTGTAGACTTTGCAAAAAGTGTGATAGACGGTAAACAGTGCCGTACCTGTAATAGAGGCAGACCATGACCGCTATGGGGCCCGGAAGGAAGGGGGGGGCGGCCCGACAAGAACTTGAGAAATATGGTGTTCAGAATGAGCACCATATTTTTAAAGCACCTGTTCCACTTTTTGGATAAAGTGGGAGAGGCCATAGAAAACTTTTTGTTTTTACAGTTTGTATTTAAGTAAAATTTCTTCTACTTGATTAATAAAAATAAAAAAAAGCTTAAAGCGGTTCTCCAGGAATTAAGAAAACGAAAATACTTAAATATTACATTATTACAAATATACTCTCAATCATCAAAAAATAAAATGGCTACTGCCCTATTAGTACACACAAAACCTGTCCTAATCACACAGTAGGACAAGTTACTTCACAGCACTGAGGTAAAGAGCTGCCTCATCCTCCTCTCTGCTTGTCAGGGATTGTGATCCTGAATACAGAATAAGATCTTCAGCTGAATCTCTGTGGTAATGGACTTCATGAGGAGACATGAAGTACAGAGAGGACGGACAGGACAGACTGTAGTAATGGAGACTGCATACAAGAGCTGCTGCTCATTACCCACATCCCCACCTCCTTTCTGTACTTCAGGTTTCCTCATGAGTTCTATACCATAGAGATTCAGCTAAATATATTATCATCTGTATTCAGGACCATAATCCCTGACAAGCAGTGCAGAGAGGAGGATGAGGCAGCTCTTTACCTCAGTGTTGTGAAGTAACTTGTCCTGCTGTGTGATTAGGACAGGTTTTGTGTGCACTAATAGGACGGCGGCCATTTTATTTCTCCTATTAATTGCTCCCCAGACAAAACGAGCCATTATAACTAATGAAACGTATCTGGAAATATATTTATAATAAAGTAATATTTAAGTAATTTAATTTTCTTAATTCACAGAGAACCCCTTTAAATTTGTTAGAAATCTGGGGTGTGGCACGTGTTCAGCTGTAGGCACAGGGGGCCCATACTAAGTTTTGCTATGGGGCCCTGACTGTAAAATCTGAAAAAGTTACAAGTTTAGGGCCCAGGCTCCAGGCCAATTTTACGCTCGGTATCCTGCAGAACCAAGGACTTTGATTATATTACCTGAGGACACTGCAAATGGAAAAAGTCTCTCTAGAAGTATCTGCTTGGTTGCAAAGTCATTTGCCAAGGCAAAGGTGTACGCCAACAGTGCCACAGTGTACAGGTTGGATGAGTTGTTCACTTTGTTTTTTAGACAGGAGAGAGCCCGCACTAGCATAGGGTCCTGGTAAAATGTTAAAGAGACGCTATTATTATTGTACAACCTATGTCAATTGTCATAAAAATATTCAGCTTCTTCTAACCTTATCAATGACTCCCCTCCACTGCACCTTACTGAAGCTCTGATTGTACATACACAAGCCCATCAAGACCTCATCACTCAGATAACGGCCACACATATACTGTACCGCGTGGTCAGGTGTGGTAAATACGTACAATTGATCCACGGAAAATGTATCCCTAAATATAAGTGGCCTGATCTTCATCAACCACAAATGATGGTCATACTCACAGTTCCTGGGGTGCCCCTTCCAAAAGGGCTGCTGTGATGTAAGCACTGAGAGAGACGTCATCCTCCACCCCACCCTGATAAACAAAAAAGGTATAAATCGTTCCTGCTATAGTCATTTTTAACATGCATTAACTCAAGGTCACATTTTTTCATAGGTTTCTAAAAGGGTTGGGCCGTGAATAATATTCTATTTTACGTATGCCCCTGGATCTGATACTTTTCCGATTGCAAACTTAGGACAACCACTGAGCTATTACATAAAAATGTATCAGTACAACGCCACCTGCTGTTTCCTCTTATCATAACTTCTTGCCCATTTCTCATTGGTGGTCGCACGTGCTCAGTATAAATCTTCAACTGTCATCAGCCATATTGTTTAATAGAAGTTGTGCCAATTACAGGAAAGGAAAGAAAGAAAGGTTCCTGACCATTATTCCTGACATGTACTCTCACGTGGAGGACCATGTGGGCTGCTTCCTGTGATTCTCACTATGAGGCAAGGTTTATGCCACGGTGGACACCTTGAGCAATTCTTACAGGTAGGGACAGTACATGTTTTTCACGGACCACTGGGTCAATGTTCTATGCAGCAACGTCCGAGGCAGCACCCTGACGACAAGTCAAGGTCCTTTTGACCACCCTACGATGTGGTAGCCTGGCTCCCACACCAGTCACTTATCCGCCTCCTCCTCCTCCGTGGACGCTCGCCCGTCCCCAACGGCAGCAGGGAACATGGTCGCTCGCACTACCCCGCCTTCCTATAACAAGCGTTGCCATGCCGTGTTGGAGCTGATCGGCCTGGGAGAGAGTAGCCACAGCGGCGAGCAGTTACTAAAGTACATCAAGCAGCAAACATCCCTCTGGTTGTCACTCCGGAGACTACAACTGGGCAAGGTGGTCAGCGACAATGGGCGCAACATCATGGTCTCCGTGAACCTGGGGCAAATAGCACATTCTCTTTCCCATGCTGACCCCAACTGGAGACGGGTCTAAAAAGGGACATGCACCCAACTATAGCCAGATTTAGATGTATGCTTTGGCCACCACTGAATAACCCTGCATGGTGCACGTCATCAACCTAGTGGTGCAACGCTTTCGAAGTGATAAGTGCACTGGCTTGGGCAAGGTGCTGCAAAGTCCAGGAGGCTGTTCAAGTATTTCTGCCACTATTATGTGGCAAGGAACGCTCTCCTGGACTTGCAGCAACAGAACGGCCTGTCACTACACCGCTTAATCCGTGACATGCCAACTCGCTGGAGTTCAATATTGCACATGCTCGAGCGTCCGTACGAGCATCAGAAAGCCGTGAACGAGTTTGTCATGCACTAGACTGCTTCAGCAGCAGGGAGCATGTGTTGTTTCAAGGTCAGGCAGACGCAGCTTGTATATAGAAAGCAGTATTATAGTAGTTATATTCTTGTACATAGGAGCAGTATTATAGTAGTTATATTCTTGTACATAGGAGCAGTATTATAGTAGTTATATTCTTGTACATAGGAGCAGTATTATAGTAGTTATATTCTTGTACATAGGAGGCAGTATTATAGTAGTTATATTCTTGTACATAGAAGCAGTATTATAGTAGTTATATTCTTGTACATAGGAGCAGTATTATAGTAGTTATATTCTTGTACATAGGAGCAGTATTATAGTAGTTATATTCTTGTACATAGGAGCAGTATTATAGTAGTTATATTCTTGTACATAGGAGCAGTATTATAGTAGTTATATTCTTGTACATAGGAGCAGTATTATAGTAGTTATATTCTTGTACATAGGAGGCAGTATTATAGTAGCTATATTCTTGTACATAGGAGCAGTATTATAGTAGTTATATTCTTGTACATAGAAGCAGTATTATAGTAGTTATATTCTTGTACATAGGAGCAGTATTATAGTAGTTATATTCTTGTACATAGGGGCAGTATTATAGTACTTATATTTCCTGTACATAGGAGCAGTATTATAGTAGTTATATTCTTGTACATAGGAGGCCAGTATTATAGTAGTTATATTCCTGTACATAGGAGGCAGTATTATAGTAGTTATATTTCTTGTACATAGGGGCAGTATTACAGTAGTTATATTCTTGTACATAGGAGCAGTATTATAGTAGTTATATTCTTGTATATAGGAGCAGTATTATAGTAGTTATATTCTTGTACATAGGAGCAGTATTATAGTACTTATATTCCTGTACATAGGAGCAGTATTATAGTAGTTATATTCTTGTTCAAGTAATTTTTATTGGATTTTCAATAAAAGATAGCGGTACAACACTAAGACATGTCCAAAAAAATCACATGTCTCTAGATAATGACAGCCGTATTTCTACAAGGTAACACGTGGAAGGTACCACATCAATGTCAGTCATGTACATACAGCTTTGGTTGTGTATACATATCATATACAATTGTACAAATAGTGTAATATTAAAACAGTTATTAGTAAACAATAACAATAAACAACAAGGTTCTGCCAGAGTTCCGCAGTGTAGTAGAACGTCCAAGTGGGCGTATATAGAAGAGGAGAGTAGCTGGGGAGGAAAGTGAGGAAGAGGGGGGGGAAGCAAGTGTGCATTTGAAGACAGGTGTATATAAAGTCCTCAGGAGGACGCCCAATATTGAGATTGCAGCCCACGGTTGCATGTTGTTTGAAATGTTTTGAAAGTCATAATAGTGGGTGTGAGTGGCTTTTCTCATATTTGTAAGTAGTGTTTACCGTGGCAATCACTTCGTCCACAGATGGTGCAGCGGTGCGTTTCCAGTGTCTGGTTAATACCAGTTTCGCTATGATGAAAATTTTACAGCCTAGTACCCTATTGCGGCGTAAAAGTTTATCCAAATCGATAAACAGTAATGCCGTACTAGCGGCTGGTATGATAGGACAGTCGACAACTGTCGATAATATCTGAAACACTTCAGACCAAAATTGTCTAATTTTGGGGCAGGACCAAAGTGTGTGGTAAATCGAGCCAATGTGTCCGCATTGACGCCAACACTGAGGGGATGAAGCGGGGTACATGATATGTAATCGGTCCGGAGTTAAATACCATCGGAGGAGTGTTTTCATTGCCGCTTCATAGTGTGTATTACATTTACAAGAAAGATGAATCAAACGAAACGCTGCAATCCACAGTCTAGGTTCAAAAGTGACTGCCAGGTCTTTTTCCCAAGAGACATACGGTTGAGATTTGTAAAATTGTGAGTGTAAGTCTATCAATCCATATATGTGGCGCAGTATTTTGGACTTGCCTTTGAGGCAACGTAACATGTCGGGATTTCCTGCAGTAACTCCTGCAGATTTATCAGACAAGAAGTGTCTTATTTGTAAGTATTTAAAAGAAGTCTGAGTTAGGAAGGGAATATTGTTTCTCGCAACTGTTTCAAAAGAGAGCAATACACCACCTCTGTATAAATGAGAGACATATCTAAGTCCTCTTTCCACCCAATTCCAGACATCCAGATCCGATATAAAGACACTTATATATTGTAAGGGTACAGTATCCCAAGATTTAGGTTTGGTCTCAGTTACATGTAAATGGAATTTCCCCTCCAATATTTCAGAGTAGTGGTCGTCAGCGGAGATAATTCCTCTGCACTGGTGGAGGTTGTGGAGTACATAAGTAAGAGCATTAAGGGACATAGGGTATGCCATGTAGTTTTCGATATGGATCCAGTTAGACTCCACTTCTTGTTTCCATTTAGAGATCATCTCTATTTGTAGTGCCATATAATACGCCTTAATATTTGGCACTCCTAGTCCACCGGAGGACCTATGCTTTGTTGAGAATGGAGTGAGGCTATCCTAGGCTTATGATTGGACCATATAAACCGGGACACACATGT
>ONZH01003700.1:0-86845 GCA_900303285.1 Rhinella marina | reverse complement strand
ACCCCTGAAAACATTATTTTTTGAGGGACTGGTGGTGTAACAGACCCCTGAAAAACATTATGGTTGAAGGCCTGGTGGTGAACAGACCCCTGAAAAAAACTGGTGGTTGAAAACATTATTTTTGAGAGACTGGTGGTGAGAAAACATGGTGGTGAACAGACCCCTGAAAACTGGCCTGGTGGTGAACAGACCCCTGAACAGACCCCCATTATTTTTGAGGGACTGGTGGTGAACAGACCCCTGAAAACATTATTATGGTTGAAGGCCTGGTGGTGAACAGACCCCTGAAAACATTATTTGGTTGATGGGAACTGGTGGTGAACAGACCCCTGAAAACATTATTTTTGAGGACTGGTGGTGAACAGACCCCTGAAAACATTATTTGGTTGACCCCTGAGAACTGGTGGTGAACAGACCCCTGAAAACATTATTTTTTGGTGGTTGAGGGACTGGTGGTGAACAGACCCCTGAAAACATTATTTTTTGGTGGTTGAAAAGGCCTGGTGGTGAACAGACCCCTGAAAACATTATTTTTTTTGAGAGACTGGTGGTGAAACAGACCCCTGAAAACATTATGGTGGTTGAAAACATTATTTTTGAGGACTGGTGGTGAACAGACCCCTGAAAACATTATGGTTGAAGGCCTGGTGGTGAACAGACCCCTGAAAACATTATTTTTGAGGGACTGGTGGTGAACAGACCCCTGAAAACATTATGGTTGAAGCCCCTGAAAACCTGGTGGTGAACAGACCCCTGAAAACATTATTTGGTTGAGGGACTGGTGGTGAACAGACCCCTGAAAAACATTATTTTTGAGGGACTGGTGGTGACCCCTGTGAACTGGTGGTGAACAGACCCCTGAAAACATTATTTTTGAGAGACTGGTGGTGAACAGACCCCCCTGAAAACATTATTTTTGAGATGGTGGTGAACAGACCCCTGAAAACATTATTTTTTTTGAGGACTGGTGGTGAACAGACCCCTGAAAAACATTATGGTTGAACTGGTGGTGAACAGCCTGGTGGTGAACAGACCCCTGAAAACATTATTTTTGAGAGACTGGTGGTGAACAGACCCCTGAAAACATTATGGTTGAAGGCCTGGTGGTGAACAGACCCCTGAAAAAATTATTTTGAGAGACTGGTGGTGACAGACCCCTGAAAACATTATTTTGAGAGACTGTGGTGAAACAGACCCCTGAAAACATTATGGTTGAAGGCCTGGTGGTGAACAGACCCCTGAAAACATTATTTTTGAGGGACTGGTGGTGAACAGACCCCTGAAAACATTATTTTTGAAAGACTGGTGGTGAACAGACCCCTGAAAACATTATTTTTGAGAGACTGGTGGTGAACAGACCCCTGAAAACATTATGGTTGAAGGCCTGGTGGTGAACAGACCCCTGAAAACATTATTTTTGAGAGACTGGTGGTGAACAGACCCCTGAAAACATTATGGTTGAAGAGACTGGTGGTGAACAGACCCCTGAAAACATTATTTTTTGGAGGGACTGGTTGGTGAACAGACCCCTGAAAACATTATGGTTGAAGGCCTGGTGGTGAACAGACCCCTGAAAACATTATTTTTGAGAGACTGGTGGTGAACAGACCCCTGAAAACATTATGGTTGAAGGCCTGGTGGTGAACAGACCCCTGAAAACATTATTTTTGAGGGACTGGTGGTGAACAGACCCCTGAAAAAATTATTTTTGAGAGACTGGTGGTGAACAGACCCCTGAAAACATTATTTTTGAGGGACTGGTGGTGAACAGACCCCTGAAAACATTATGGTTGAAGGCCTGGTGGTGAACAGACCCCTGAAAACATTATTTTTAAGGGACTGGTGGTGAACAGACCCCTGAAAACATTATTTTTGAGAGACTGGTGGTGAACAGACCCCTGAAAACATTATGGTTGAAGGCCTGGTGGTGAACAGACCCCTGAAAACATTATTTGTAAGGGACTGGTGGTGAACAGACCCCTGAAAACATTATTTTTGAGGGACTGGTGGTGAACAGACCCCTGAAAAAATTATTTTTTAGTGTCTGTAGCTGACCCTCCTAAAACATTGATTGGAGAGAGGGCCTGTAGGTGTCCATCTGTAAACATAGTTTGAAAAGAGAGCCAGTAGGCCCTCTGAAAAGTTGCCTGTTGGCTCAGCGTTTGTGTATGAATAGAAGGAGGATAGGATACATTAACAATTTTCATGTTGAGCTGCTTTGCCCCGGTGGAGATTTGAATTCCGATGAAATCCAAGCTTTATTCATTTTAATAATCGTCAGCCTGTCAGCGCTGTCAGTTGACAGGCGTGTACGCTTATCAGTGATGATGCCACCAGCTGCACTGAAGACCCGCTCTGACAACACGCTAGCGGCAGGGCAGGCCAGCACCTCCAAGGCGTACAGCGCCAGTTCGGGCCACGTGTCCAGATTCGAAACCCAGTAGTTGTATGGAGCAGAGTGATCGCTACTGACGTTGGTATGGTCAGCTAGGTACTCCCTCACCATCTTTCTGAACAGCTCCCCCCTACTCTGCCTAGACTGGGGACTGGTGACATAGTCTTGCTGGGGTGCCATAAAACTGGCAAAGGCCTTGGAGAGTGTTCCCCTGCCAGTGCTTGACAAGCTGCCTGCTCCCCTCCTCTCCCCAGCTAGTTGGCCCACAGAACTACGTCCTCTGCCGCTAGCGGTGTCAGATGGGAAGGATAGTTTCAGCTTGTGCACCAGGGCCTGTTGATATTGATTCACTCTCATACTCCTCTCCTCTACAGGAATGAGAGTTGAAAAGTTCTGCTTGTACCGGGGGTCCAGGAGGGTGAACACCCAGTAATCGGTGTTGTCCAAAATGCTTCTAACGCGAGGGTCACGGGAAAGGCAGCCTAACATGAAGTCAGCCATGTGTGCAAGAGTCCCAACACGCAAGAATTCCCTTTCCTCAATAGGCTGACTCTCCATTTCCTCCTCCTCCAACTCCTCCTCTTCAGCCCATACACGCTGAACAGATAAGAAGGAATGAGCATTGGTACCCTCTTCAGTCTCGCCAACAGTCTCCTCCTCTTCTTCCTCTTCCTCCTCATTCTCCTCCTCCTCTTCCAATACGTGCTGAGAAACAGACCGGAGGGTGGTCTGGCTATCCAGCAACGTATCTTCTTCCCCCATCTCCTGTGACAAGTGCAAAGCCTCTGACTTCATGCTGAGGAGTGACTTTTTCAGCAGACATAGCAGAGGGATGGTGACGCTGATAATGGCGGCATCACCGCTGACCATCTGTGTTGACTCCTCAAAGTTGCTTAACACCTGACAGATATCAGACATCCACGTCCACTCCTCATTGTAGACTTGAGGAACCTGACTACCAGTTCTGGTGGAAGTTGACATCTGGCAGTCTACAATGGCTCGGCGCTGCTGGTAAACTCTGGATAACATGTTTAATGTTGAATTCCATCTCGTGGGCACGTCGCACAACAGTCGGTGAGCGGGCAGTTGTAGGCGGCGCTGCGCTGCCCTGAGAGTGGCAGCATCTGTGGTCGACTTGCGGAAATGCGCACAGATGCGGCGCACCTTGGTGAGCAAATCAGACAGATTGGGGTATGTCTTCAGGAAACACTGAACTATTAGATTAAACACGTGGGCCAGGCATGGCACATGTGTCAGTCTGCCAAGTTGCAGAGCCGCCACCAGGTTACGCCCGTTGTCACACACAACCATGCCTGCCTTGAGGTTCAGCGGTGCCAGCCACAGATTGGTCTGCGCCGTGATGCCCTGTAATAGCTCTTGGGCGGTGTGCCTTTTATCACCTAGGCTCAGCAGTTTGAGCACCGCCTGCTGGCGCTTACCCACGGCACTGCTGCTGCGCCTAGAGCTACCGACTGAAGGCGCCGTGCCCACGGATGGTAATTCGGAGGAGGAGGTGGAGGAGGGGTGGGAGGATGAGGTAAAGTATGTCTGAGAGACCGTGACCGAGGTAGGCCCCGCAATCCTCGGTGTGGGCAGCACATGAGCGGCCCCAGGGTCAGACTCGGTACCAGCCTCCACCAAGTTAACCCAATGTGCCGTCAGGGAGATATAGTGTCCCTGCCCGCCAGCACTTGTCCACGTGTCCGTGGTTAGGTGGACCTTCTCACTAGCCGCGTTGGTCAGGGCACGGATGATGTTCTCTGACACGTGCTGATGTAGGGCGGGGATGGCAACACGTGAAAAATTGTGGCGGCTGGGGACCAAATAACGGGGGGCTGCCACCTCCATGAGGTTGCGAAAGGCCTCAGTCTCTACCAGCCTATAGGGCAGCATTTCCAGGCTCAATAGCTTGCTGATTTGCACATTTAAGGCTTGTGCATGGGGGTGGATGGCTGCATACTTGTGCTTGCGTTCAAAAGTCTGCTCTAGCGACAACTGAACACTAGCACTGCGCTTGGACACATGATTGGAGGCGGTGGAAGGATATGGATTTGCAGGGGTCATTGCAGGGCTGGAGGCTGGAGTGTCTTGGCTGGGGGCTAATAGGTCACTTACAGCATGTGACACAGGGGCTGCAGCAGCAGTGTCACAATCACCAGCTGACTGTAGTGCCAACCACTTTGTGGGGTGTTTCTTTTCTAAATGCTTGCGCATGCTAGTAGTGGTGAGGTTCTTTATGTTTACTCCCCTGCTTATTTTGGTGTGGCACAGTTTGCACAGTGCTACCCGCCGATCACCCACTTCATCGCTAAAATATTTCCAAACCACAGAAACTCGATGTTTTCGCACTGGAGCATGACCACTTGGGGGAGTAGTAGCTCGGGCCCTGCTTCTCCCTCGGCCCAGCCCACTACCTATCCCAAGCGGATGTGGTGCTGAAGCTGATGCTACCTCACTCTCTGAACCACTTTCTTGGTGTGCCTCATCCGTCCAAGTTGGATCTGTCCCCTCATCATCAGCCAGCTCCTCCTCGGAGTCCACACTCTGACTGAATGCCCTGCCAGCTACCTCACCCCCTGACACCTGTGTCTGGTCATCATCCACCACCTCCTCAAATGCAACAGATAAATCCCTGCCCTTATCACCCTGAGACTGCACCAGGTCTTGTGAATCAGGGCAGAGAATCTCCTCCGGTAGAAGATCAGGGATGGGTTCACTGTATAGTTCCAGTGAATAAGGCTGGGGAGAAGGAGGGCGAGGTGGAGGATTGACAGGTCCACTCCATGGGCTATCATGGCTGGAAGACGGGGCAGTGGACGTCTGGCTGGACGTGCTCTCCGCCATCCATTTCTGCACACTCTCTTGTTTGTGGGGGTCTGTTAAAGTTGCACCCTGTGGCCCTGCAAGCTTTCACAGAAAATCAGCCATTTTAAAATGCTGTCTTTTAACAGCTCCCACAGCAGCAGGCACAGTGTCACCCTGCACACTACCACGGGCACCGCCTCTGTTCACCACACCAGTTTTCCGCCCACGTCTCCCACCTCTACCCTTGCCCCTGGTGTTTTCCATTATCTCTCTCAAAATATATATATATATATATATATATATATATATATATATATATATATATATTATATATATATATATATATATATATATATATATATATATATGAATATATATATATAGATATATATATATATATATATATATATATATATATATATTTCTCTCTCTATATATATATTTATATATATGTCGCTCTCTTTATATAGATATATATATATATATATATATATATCTCTATGTATCTCTTTTTATCTCTATTTATATATATATATCTTATATATCTTAGATATATATATATCGATCTAGTTTAGTTTATTTAGATATGAATATATATATATATATATATTTCTCTCTCTCTCTCTATATGTATATATATATATTTATATATATATCGCTCTCTTTATATATATATCTCTATATATCTCTATCTATATATATATATATATATATATATATATATATATATATCTTATATATCTTAGATATATATCTATCTAGTTTAGTTTATTTAGATATGAATATATATATATATATATATATATATATATATATATATATATATATACACACGCAAAGAATAAGTGAAGAAGAGTCTTTAAAAAGACTTTTGGGTTCTCAAATGCAGTTCCCTGCCTAATATAAACGATAAATCGCTAATATATAACACTTCTCTCTATCCCTATCTCACGAATCAGTCTTTCCCTCTCCTAAAACCACTACTGTCTGAGCCGAGCCAGGGGCGTTCGCATCTATATATATTCGTACGTCACCTATTGAATGCAGCCAATCATTCGTAGATACGTAGAAAAGGTAGAAGGTCATAGCGGGAGGTCCCCCAGGCTTCCCTGCATGTTTATTGGCGAAGAAATAGGCGCTAAACTTGCAAGGAGGAGTTAAAAAAAAACACGAGTCTCGCACAATATTCGTACGAATAACGAATATTCACGAGTATGCAAATATTCGTGCGAATAACGAATATTTACGAATATATTCGCTCATCTCTATTTACAAACCTTCTTTCCTCCAGACGCAGAGTATGTCCCCTCGTCACAGTCACGGGGATAAATAGATCATGGGAGAGATCTCTGTACTGACCCCTGATATATTTATACATAGTTATTAGATCTCCCCTCAGTCGTCTTTTTTCTAAAGTAAATAACCCTAATTTTGATAATCTTTCTGGGTACTGAAGTCCACCATTCCAGTTATTACTATAGTTGCCCTCCTCTGAACCTTCTCCAGCTCTGCTATGTCTGCCTTGTTCACAGGAGCCCAGAACTGTACACAGTACTCCATGTGTGGTCTTACTAGTGATTTGTAAAGTGGCAGGACTATGTTCTCATCATGGGCATCTATGCCTCTTTTGATGCAACCCATTATCTTATTGGCCTTGGCAGCAGCTGTCTGACACTGATTTCTACAGTTTAGTTTGCTGTTCACTAATATACAGTTTCCACAATAGTATGCTGCATTCTTAAACATCAGCTGCTGGTACTCAATTTTCTCCTGTTACATCTTATATGACAGCTGGTGGCCTAATCAGCTATCATTTATCATTAATAGCTTCACTGTTAAGAACTCTAGATCGTTGCATTGTTAGACATGATTAGCACATTCAATACCTCTTGGTTACCAACCCTCAAACAGCAGGGATGTCATTCTTAAATTGTGAGTACTCTAGACCACAGACACACCACAAAGTATTTTAACTGTCTGCTGTCATCTGTCCCTGTTAAACTATTTTCTTTGTTGTTTTTACAAATCAGCCAGTTAGGTCCCTTTATATAAAAGAAAAAAGGAATAGCAGCACACACCAATTGGCTGGGTGCAATCGCCCCCAGGATCAGTGACCAGGATCCACAATTGATGTAAAATAAAAAATAAAAAAAGAGTCAGCACTCCAAAATCCAGTGAAAAAAGAGAATGTGTTTATTCACAGCATCTTTAACAATTATTGGAAAATAATTGAGCTGGTTGCATTTCATGCCCATTTTCGTTTTGCTGTAAGCTGCACACATTGCATGGTTTTTACTTTTTACAGTATACAGTTGAGAACTGGTAATTTACCTGCAGCCTTGAGAAAAGCTTCTGTTAAACATATTAACTTTCAGATTTTCAAAAAATGCTGCAGGGGGTTGCATCAATATTCAATAATCATCTATTCTTTTTCAACCAATCTAACTAGAGAGCAGATAGTAACTTCAGTATGTAAGCCCTGAACATATAATGGTTTGTTAACCAAGGTGACCATTTTATCAAAAATTATTTTGCATGAAGCTGCCCTCAATGTAGAGCTAATATTCATATGAGAAAAATCTATTGGTTTGGCAAATTATTTTTTTTTATTAAACGCTGTGGTAAAATGATACTTTAAAGTCTATAGGAATCAGTCACAGTTTATTTCAAAACTTATTTCAAAATCTTATTTTAGGTAAAGGATGGCAGGAGTTTTCCCATAGGTTTCTCTATAGTGCTTCAAAATTGCTAAAAAAAAAAACTTGTGGAAATGTCAGTAAATAAAATAAACAAAACAAAGAATATGTTTGAAAACATGAAAACAATGTGACACCAACAAACATCAACAGCCTCATATCAAGAGAAGAAATAGCAATTATGACAAGGATTCTGCTTGGGGATGCGGTATCCCAAAGATGACCGGGAGAAGGAGGACTTGTCCCGAATGCTGGCCATTTTTATATTCCCACAGGATCTGGTGATGGAGTCCTACCTATGTTTGTGTTTTAAGGCTCGCAGCTTATTTTCATACTGCAGATCTTGCACATAGCAGTGATTTTGTTTCTAGCCTTTTGTAAAAAAAAACAGCCATATGAAATATGCCCTCACTGAACTAGAAACAGCCATGTATTGCCTAGGTTTGGCATATTCTGAGCCTGCGGAAATAGTACCAGCTGCATTACCATTTCTAGAGCTGACTATAATAGAGGCAAATCTAGCCCTGGCTGTTTTTTCAGATGTTTTGTCCGTATGTTGCCTCTTCTCCTTATTTCCACCGTAGCCACCTCCCTCTTTCTCTAATGTTACCCTCTCCTCAGCATGCTCATCCAGCTCCAAGGTCATGTCCAACTCACAACCATCACTACCACTTTTCTCAGACATTGTTATGTTATCGTGGGCTTCTTGGCCTCCCTCATAATTCCCTCCTCTGTATTTGCCCCAAGTGCCACTGTCACTATGCCTGCCACTGTCCCTATCACCACCACAGTACTATTACTACCACCAACAAAGCTATGCATCGATTCCTCCACCTCTGCCTTAACCTCCACTTTATGACAGTCCAAGCTCCACTACTGGTGCTTCTCACACAAGTGAGCAAGAGGTAGACTATCTGGAGTATTTCCATAGCACATGTGGTGTTGTTGCCTCTTTTTAGGAAAAAACAAGGCACACTACTAGGAGGGGGCAATGAAGACAGAGATGATGCTAGTGAAAGGCTTCTCTGCGGCAGCAAGGAGAAGCAGGAAAAGTGCATTGACCCCTGGATCAAAGGCAAAAAGTCAGAGATGACATTGACATAATCCTGCAGTGACTGAGAAGAAGAGTGAGCCATCCACTCTCTTTTTCCTCAATAACAATCTGCCTCTTATCAGAAGTGAGGGAGAACTGTGGCCTACTATTACTACTGGCCGGATGGCTAATGTTGCTACTGCTGTTTGCACTACTATTCACATTCTGACTCTTGGATGATGAGGCATGGATCTTCCGTTTGCCAGACATTATATTACGAGGCCTACACAGGTTATTAAACAGTACTAGCAAAATAGCAAGTCTTCTTTTCTGCAATTTAAAGACAAAGGCACAATTTAACATCTCCCCCCTTTTACAAACACATGGCACACTGATATTGACAATTTGCAATGGTATATTGGCAGAGTTCAATGTGATAGATTTCTTTGGTATATTAATGGAACAGTATAATGTATTAATTTTTCTCTAATATATTAACACAACAGTATAAAGCATTAGCTAAAGCAACAGTAAAATGCTCTCAATTTAATGGATATATTTAGGCAACAGTATAACTTACTCTGGTACATTAATTCAACAGTATAGTGCATTTAATTTCTGTAGTATATTACTGCAACAGTATGATGTGTTAAGTTTTACTGATATATTAATGCAACAGTATAGTGAATTTCATTTAATAGATTTATTAAGGCAGCAGTATAATGTGGTATATTAGTGTAACAATATATTGTGTTAAATTTAAATGCTTTATTTATGCAACAGTGTACCATATTTTTTTTACTATAAGAAGCACTTTTCCCCTTAAGATGTCATCAGCATGCAGGACTGGTGGGGAGCGATAAGGAAAATGTTGTGCTGGCTCTGCTCACCCTCCCTGGTCTTCTTCCAGATGTCATGCTGCACTTTGTCCTGACTGTGTACAGCACAGGACGTAGTGCATGTAGTCGCACACTATGACCTGATGCTGTGCGACGTCAGGTTACAGTGCAGGGTGGGCTGGAAGAAGAGCAGGGATTGGAGAGTCCTCGATCTGGAGAGTAGAAGAGAGTGGTCTGATCTCAGGCTGATAGGGGGTCTGATCTGAGACTGATGGAGGCTCAGGGTTCTGATCTGAGGCTGAAGGAAGTTGAGGGGTGTGATCTGAGTCTGATGGGGGTCTGATCTAAGGTTGATGTAGGCTGGGAGGTCTGACCTGAGGCTGGTGGAGCTTAGGGGTCTGATCTGAGGTCTGATGGAGCTTCGGGGTCTTATTTTTGGGGTCTGATCTGAGGTCTGATGAAGAATATTTTTTTTCTTAATTTCCTCCTTTTAATCCTAGGGGTGTTTTATAGTTCAGTGTTTCTTATAGTCCAAAAAATATAGTAATCCATGGAATTTAATTGGTATATTAAGGCTAAGGAATAGTGCTTTAAGTTTAAATGCTGTATTTATGGAGCAGAACACACGTATATAAATGCAACAGTATAGTGCTTTAAAGTTAAATTCTTTGTTTATGCAACAGTATAATGCATTGAATTTAACTTGTAAATTAAAGGGCCTGCGCAGCAAGTGCATATTGATGACCTAGGTCAATACCTGATCGTGGGGGTCTGACTCTTGGCACTGTCGCCAACCAACTGTTTGAAGAGGAGGCAGTGCTCGTACTAGCATTGCTTCGTCTTTAAGATTACACTGCACGTCGTTTTGCTTGAGGCAGCGATGCAGTGTAATTACAAGTGATTGTCCCATTTAAGTGAATGGAACAAGAACTTGTAATTACATTGCACTAAAAAGACCTCAGAGATGACACGCAGTGTAATCTTGAAGAGAAAGTAAGCCACACCTCCTCTTCAAGCAGTTGATCGGTCAGGTTGCCAGGAGTCGGACCCCTGCCAATCTAATATTGATGACCTTTCATGAGGATCTGAGGATGAATATCTAACAGCTTCACAACCCCTTTTAGGTAACAGTATACTGCATTAAATTTATCTGGCATAGTAATGAAAATGTATATTGCATTAAATTTAACTGGTTTATGAACAGAGCAGTATATTGCGTTAAACTGGTAAAAGTAGTTTAAAGGGGTTGAGTTCACAGCTAAACTTGGATATATCCCCATCTTCACCCCTCTGGTCCCCCTGATATGAGCATTGGAGAATTTCATGTTTCGATGCTCTCTTTTTCCCTGTGCTGATTCGTGCAGGGAAAAGGCATCCATAAGGACTGCTAGGCAGAGCCTTCTGCCTAGCAGTGAGCCTAGTGAGGTCATCAGCACTAATGGACGAGCTTTATTGCTGCCCTAGCCTGTAAAATGGCTAGAGCAGCACTAAAGCCCTCCCATCAGAGCCAGTGACGTTATTGGGAAGCCTCCGCCCAGCAGTGTGTTATTATATACAAAAAAGCCCTTGCCCTGCGGGATCCAGCACGGGGCAAGGGAGAGCATCATATGTTCGTGTCAGGGGGGCCGGAGGGGTGAAGATAGGGATATGTCCGGGTTCAGCTCTGAACCCTGACAACCTCTTTAATGCTTTGAGTTGAACTAGTATATTAGCGCAATAGTACAATACTTTGAACTGTGCAATTCTAAACAGTCGCAAAATTGCTGATGTTCTTTAGAAAGAAAAAGTTGCAGTTGCACAGTGTAACCAGCAAGAGTATGTTGTGGTGCTGGGATTGACTGGAAATATGCCTTATACACACTTATGAACTTGCAAGCTTGCGGTTTTTAAAAATAAAAAAAGGCTGGCTGCTGAAAAATGGCGTTTCTGCAAGCACTGCAGGATTTTGGCTATTGCTGTGTGAAGCTTTCCACTTGCAGCACCTGCCCTCAGTATAAAACACACACTAAAGTTTGATGTAAAACTAAAACCCTGACCTTTTTTTTTACCTATTGGTTCGAACTGCATAATTAAATATGTCCTTATACTTTCTGTACAACACACTAAGATTATCGGCTTGTGTCTGTAATTTCTTTTTGCCAGACACATTCAACATACATCCTCTCACATTGCAAGATATGCTAAGTCTGGCATCTGTGGCTTACAGAAAGCACAGAGATGAGGGCCCTGGGCCCCTTGATTGGTTCAAAGCCTGTCTGTCATCCTCTGTGCCAATCAGGGCAAGCCCCCCCCCAGGTCATGTGATCCTCCATCTACATTCTCTATGCTCTGTCTCCCAACAATTTTCACAGAAAAATGGCGCAGGCACAATTTTTGCATGATTCATCAGGAACTAATAAGAAAATATTGCGGTTCATTTGGCAGCAGAATTTTTGTGAAATTCGTAACTTTAATCGGATTCATTCGGAATTGGTTCGCTCATCTGTATTCTAATGTTTTGTTCTGGCATGAGGTGTCTTTCAAAATGGAATCAGATGGCCATGGTACAGAGTTGCTGTCCCAAGTGAAATGACGTCAGCATTGGTGAATGATGAAATCACAGTCATTCTCCAAAATTATCTGTAATTCTTCATTTCAGAGCACGATCAGTCTCATAATAACCTATGCAGAATTTCAGATTCTTCGTATATGCCCTGCACTACCCAATAACCAAATAAGTGGCAAGCCTTCCAATTATTATTTTAGCACTCCCTCATCTACTTGTGTGAATAATGCCTATTACAGAAAGTCATGCATTCCCCGAACCAACAATTCACTATGTGACTGATCTAGAATACATTTCTTGTAGCACCTTATATTGTATCCTTGCTAAACGAATGCATTTGTAGCACATCATGCTCTGTTTCTAAAGATCATAATAAATCCTATCACAGTAGCTGAGACTATAAACACTAAAGCAATGCTTAAGGTCACAATACATAATAACCACACAATGAGCCCGGAATAATTCTTGCACTGTGCCTTTTACTGATTCTTTACAATATAAGTGTCATTGAGCCTGACAGTATGCAGCAATGATCACAGTGTACCCTACTCCATGCAGTCATCTGCTCAGTGGGGCCAGCAGCATCCTTCTACTCATCATCCTGCATCGAACACCCAGGTATCAGCTATTGGGTGGAATATGCAGATGGCACTGTGACGTGAAGGAGCTTAGATCCTGACAGCAGAAATAGGGCAGGCAAAAGCAAGCAGCACTTAGAGCTCTTGTGCTTTGGATTGTGACTGAGACCTCTACTAAGATTCCTTCTTCTTGGCACACTCTGCTCCTCTTCAGCTGGGGGAGAAATGAATCAATAATCCACATTCGGCAGATTGTCCTTCTCTTTTCTGGAAATTATATTCCAACAAAGTAAATAGTTCTTCCTGCAGTGGCTTTACCATCCTTTACTCTTGATTCCCCCCCTGGTTCCCTGTGGTACAGTACAGGTAAGTGCATTCTCTTTTTTTCCCTCACAATCTTGCATGGGAAGAATAGGTGTTCTGCTGCTAGAGTAGTAAACTGGCAGGCACTGATATGGGATGTATCAATGCATGGTAGGAGATGGAGGAAATCTTAAAGTCAGCAGTTGCAGGCACAGAGTGAGCTGCTGTGAAATGCAGGCTAAGGGATGTGATGAGGATGTGTGCTCGCAGGGCTCCTTGGCAATGCTGCTTTGCTCCTTCATTAGTATACTGAGATTAAATGAATGAGATCTCCAGCTGTCTCTCCCACTGGACCACAATGAAAGAATCCGCAGCATCCAGCTGAATGCCTTATGTGGCTTCTGATAGCATTCAGCTTCTACTTTGCTTCAGATTTCAAGTGCCTTCCAATGCAGAGTACTGTGCATGTAAAAAGCTATTGATCCTGGCAGTTTGCATTTTCCAAACTGAGATTATAGTCACCTCTCCTGTAAGTTAGGACACGAAGCCTGTAGAGAGCTAAGTCTCTTCTAATTCATTCCAAGTACCGTAGTTAACGAAATGCTGAGGATCGCTATATAAATGCCATGGCTTTTCTCAATGGATATGCAATACTGCATTTATTAAGAAATAGAGGGCTGGAGAGGATGGCTATTCTTCAAACATCAGCATAAAGAAATGTACAGTTCTAGAGAGAAAATCACATCAAACTAATACATGTCCTGGGTATATATAGTATGCCGTGTGTATAGTGTACAGTAGTATAGAAAATGCCTTATGTCGTGTATAACATACAGCAGTAGAGAGCACATTGTATAGGTATAGAGTACTGTATGTCATGTATAGCCTATAGTAGTACGGAGCACATAATATACGTATAGAGTATGCCTTATGTCGTGTATAACCTACAGCAGTACAGAGCACATAGTATAGATATAGAGTATGCCTTATGTTGTGTATAGCATACAGCAGTAGAGGGTACATAGTATAGGTATAGAGTACTGTATGCCGTATGTCATGTATAGCGTATAGTAGTACAGAGCACACAGTATAGGTATAGAGTATGCCCTAAGTCGTGTATAGCATACAGTAGTAGAGCTCACATAGTATTCCATTAGCATATATTATTTAATATGCCCTGTGTATGGCATACAGTAGTATAGAGTACATATTATGCTATAGGTATAGAGTAGATAGCATACT
This sequence comes from Rhinella marina, assembly GCA_900303285.1. NCBI lineage: Eukaryota > Metazoa > Chordata > Amphibia > Anura > Bufonidae > Rhinella > Rhinella marina. Next base: position 72,409 of record ONZH01003700.1, on the reverse strand, counting down.
ATGTGTATAGCATGCATTAGAAGAGATCACGTGCTATGCCATAGGCATAGAGTATATAGTATGTTGGGTATAACATAGAGTAGTATAGAGCACATAAGGTGTCATAGCCATAAAGCACATAGTATGTAATAAGTATAAATTACAGTCTATAGTATGTTATTTGTACAGTAGTGTAGAGCTCATAGTATGTCATAAGTATAGAGTATATAGTATGTCATATGTATAGCATACAGAAGTATAGAGCACATAGTATACCATAGGTAGAGAGTACAGTATATATGTCATGTGTATAGTGTACAGTAGTATAGAGTATTTACAGTACTATACAGCACATATGTCATAGGTATACAGTATATAGTATCTTGTGTTTTGCATAGAGTGGTATACAGCACATAGTATGACATAGGTATGGAGTACAGTATATAGTATGCTCTGTGTATAGCGTACAGTAGTCTTTAGTACAGTATTATAGAGCACATAATATGCCCCAGATATACAGTATATAGTGTGTCATGTGTACTGCATACAGTAGTATAGAGCACATATTACCATATAGGTATAGAAAATATAGTATGCCATATGTATAGCGTACAGTATTCCATGTGTGTAGAATATACAGCATGGCAACTTCAATAAAAAGTTACTGTATTTGTGTCTGATCTTCTAATCATGACTGTATTCAAACTATTGGAAATTTCTATATCAAATCAGTTTGATTTCCACTTTTACCACTTCACTTTCCCTTTCCATATATACTATTTTGTATATTATACAATATGTTACATTTTTGCTAAAACTTTCCAGCAATAGGTTTGAGTGTTTTTCATACTGCACATGTATGTTTAAAATTATATAGTTTAATTTAAAAAAAAATCATATAAGAAATCTCATTATCTATTGGAAAAATATCCCCGATTATTAGAGAAGGTCTACATTTTCAAAGTTTTTTTTCCCCCCTGTCCAGTAATAGTTGCCTCACCTATCCTCCAGACCTTCTGTTTTAAGGTCATTTACCCAAAGCCTTATGCTGCAGTTTGATAAAAGGACCCATGATGGCTGATCAGATGCATTGATTAGCATTGATCTGTCCCACGTAAGCAATGAAGCATTTCAGTGAATAAACTAGTAGTTAGCAGCCCCCATCAATAATATAGGAGGAAGAGTGAGGTGATCATGAAGGTTGTCAGATGAGTAGGAGAGCTCAGATGTTCTTTCACTGATGTACCTCAGACAGACATATTAGAACCTGGCCTTTGAGATGAATGAATGGAATATCTGGTTGTTTCACGGCACCAGCACTTACCTGTGCACGACATGGTGACATATGCTTGGAATTTATTGGAACTGTATCATTAACCCTTACAGCAATGAGGATTCTGCAGTCCAGTCCCCTTGCTATATACACTTTTTATATGCTATTGTGTGTGGCTGCATTTATCAGTATTGTGTGTTCACATGGGATGGTGCAAAACTTGGATTCAATTTGCATATTTACTGCTTTCTTTTAAAGACATTTAATACCTAGTGAGATAAAGTCTGGATCTTATCAAAGTAGGTTAATGCAATGTATGTGCACAGAGATGAATCAGCTTCGTAAAAGTAACTATGCCACCAATAACACATGACACTACCACAAACATTTAATGTATACACACCTAGCACCCTGGATGGGAGCACCTCTCCGGTTGGCACTATCCACGGTGCTGATGGCATTCTTAATTAGATTGCAGTCTCAAAGTGACCTCTAGGTGTCGCCTCGTGTGTGATTCTGGCTTTGTACTCCTCATGATGCCACAAATAGAACTTTAAAAAAGTTCATCAAAGGCAGATAAAGGACTGAAATAGTTTTCACTTTTCTTCTGCTGTCACACTTCAAGGGATCAGTGCTCTGTAGTGTTAAATAAGCAGATTCACTTTACAAAGGCTAGAAACGGAACAGCGGCGTACAGCTGTCAAACAGAAAGAAGAAATAAATGGATAACAGCTCTAATTAAACAAGAGAATGACAGGGAGGAATGCAGAGCCTCCATATGTCTTCATGAAAAGACTTAATGCATATTCATGAAACAACCAACATGTGATATAACCCATTCTATGTACATTGCATATTTAAAGGTATACTTCCTTTTTTAAGATGAGATATATATATGTTATTCAAGTCAGTCATTTGCATATATCATTGCAAGAGACAATTATGGGTAAGATTTTTCCAGTGAACTTCCTGTGATTGAATAGAAATGTTGTAATGTAATAGAAACTGAATAAAGTGGCATATATAGTTGAAAATGACTAGGGGTGGGGTATATAGTTGAGGTTGACTAGTTTCCATAGATCCAAGGTTCTTCATTATGCATGTAGAGATAGAGGTCATTTTGCGGAAGAGAATGTGAAATGTAAAGTACAAGGTTGTCTTTAGTTATTTATGCTTCTACGTACATACGAATTCTTGAAGGTAACACTTTACAAAAGGTGAATTTTCCTCAGATTGACCTTTATTTTCATGGTGCTCATTTTCCAAATTCATTTAGTATTAATAATCTAATCTGAATTGTAAGTCTATGAAGAAAACGGCTCCAGGTAAACTTTATATACAAAGAGCACAGCCTTGTCTGCTAGAATAGTAAAATTCCTTTCTTCTTCAATTCATTCAACAACGTCATCCACCAGAAAGCTCTGTCCACTCCGGAATTATGGCTTCTGTTTATAAAAGTGCCATGACAACTATGCCGAATCTGCCATTGACTTTAACCAGGACTTTAGTCAAATGTTACCACAGATTTGGTATTTTTCTTGGAAACCATTAACACAAATGATAATAGAGCTTTACATTCAGTGAAGAGTATAAGGGCCCTTATACTTCTCATTCTTCCGCTAGTGACCTCCATGATTGTGGAATTTATGTTCACCAGTGTATTCCTGTACCTCATAAAGTTTCTTACATGTTTCATTCCATTAGTGACCTCTCTGTGTTTGCAGCATTTGTGTTTCACATTGTGTTACCTCAAACTGTTCTTACACTTTTCAATCTTCACATAGTGACCTATGTGCTTATAGCCTTCACATTGGGCAGTGTTATTATATCACAATTCTTCCTATACGTAGCTTTAATTCTTTATATGGTGACCTATGTGCTTATAGCATTCACATCGGGAAGTGTTATTATATCACAATTCTTCCTATACGTATCTTTCATTCTTTATATAGTGACCTATGTGCTTATAGCATTCACATCGGACAGTGTTATTATATAACAAGTGTTCCTATACGTAGCTTTCATTCTTTATATAGTGACCTATGTACTTATAGCATTTACATCATACAGTGTTATTATATTACAAGTGTTCCTATACGTAGCTTTCATTCTATAGCATTCACATCAGACAATGCTATTATATCACAAGTGTTCCTATACGTAGCTTTCATTCTTTATATAGTGACCTATGTGCTTATAGCATTCACATCATACAGTGTTATTACACCACAAGGGTTCTTATAGCTTTCCTTCTTTATATAGTGATTTATGTGATTATAGCATTTACATTGGTCCTGTAATAATATCACATTCTTCACATAGTGACCTACAGTACAGTATGTATGTATGTATGTATGTATGTGCTTATAGCATTCACATCGGGCAGTGTTATTATATCACAATTCTTCCTATATGTAGCTTTCATTCTTTATATAGTGACCTATGTGCTTATAGCATTTACATCATACAGTGTTATTATATTACAAGTGTTCCTATACGTAGCTTTCATTCTATAGCATTCACATCGGGCAGTGTTATTATACAGTATCACAGTTCTTCCTATACTTAGCTTTCATTCTTTATATAGTGACCTATGTGCTTATAGCATTCACATCGGGCAGTGTTATTATATTACAAGTGTTCCTATACGTAGCTTTCATTCTTTATATAGTGACCTACAGTATGTGCTTATAGCATTCACATCATACAGTGTTATTACACCACAAGGGTTCTTATTGCTTTAATTCTTTATATAGTGGCGTATGTGATTATAGCATTTACATTGGTCGTGTTATAATATCACATTCTTCACATAGTGACCTACAGTACAGTATGTATGTATGTGCTTATAGCATTCACATCGTGCAGAGTTATTATACCATAAGGCCTCTTATAGCTTTCATTGTTCATTAAGTGACCTTTTGTAATTGTAGCATTAATGATGAACATTATATTACGTCACAAGGGCTCTTACAGTTTCATTCTTCATATAGTGACCTACTGTATATGCTTATAGCATTTACATCGGGCAGTGTTATTACACCACAAGGGTTCCTACAGTTTCATTCTCCATATAGTGACCTATTTGCTTATAGCATTTACATTGGGCAGTGTTATTACACCACAAGGGTTCCTACAGTTTCATTCTTCATATAGTGACCTATTTGCTTATAGCATTTACATCGGGCAGTGTTATTACACCACAAGGGTTCCTACAGTTTCATTCTTCATATAGTGACCTATTTGCTTATAGCATTTACATCGGGCAGTGTTATTACACCACAAGGGTTCCTACAGTTTCATTCTTCATATAGTGACCTATTTGCTTATAGCATTTACATCGGGCAGTGTTATTGCACCACATGGGCTCTTACATTTTTCATTATTCACACAGTGACCTACGTAGGTATAGCATGTATACTGTTATTACACCGTGAGGGCTCTTATAGCTTTCATTCTTCATTAAGTGACCTTTTGTGCTTGTTGCATTAATGGTGGACATTACATTATGTGACATGTCTTCTTGCAGTTTTCATTCTTCATGACTTCTTGTAGAATTTATTGCTGTATTATTAGAATTTATTGCTGTATATTATGTTACAAAGGTTCTTATACTGGTGGACTTGTTTGGCAGTGTATCACATGTGTACTTACACTTTTCATTCTTCATACAGCGACCTCTGTGCTTGTAGCATTTATTATTAGACATTGTAGGTTTTTCTTTCCCTTAATGACCTCTGTTCTTGAGGCTTTTATGTTGGACAGTCTATTATAACAAAAGGTTCTTATACTTTTTATTTCTTCATACAGTGACCTCTGTGCTAATAGCATTAGTGGTGGACCTTTTACGTTTGGCAGTGTATGATGTTATAAGGGTCCTTATATTTTCCATTCTTCATATAGTGACATCTCTGCATGTAGCATGTGTTATTTTATTTAAGCTCACAAGATGCCATGTAAATTAGACAAACAAGATTAGACAAAAGCCGAGAAATCTTTGTGTACTCTAGGGGACAAATAGATAGGCAGAGGTACTGAAGGCTGGAATGAAATATGCTGAAAATGAATATATTCAACTAGTAACATATTATCCAACTATAATAACTGCAGGGGTAATCAGAACAATTAACCATTTCAAATATAAAGATGAAAATGTTGAATCTTGGAACTAGCCATACACTACAAGGGGTCCCAGTTCTTATATTTTTACTCATTGGTAAATGGGTATATATTTAAATATTAGCTGACAATTGTTCTCATTATGGCAAGCTATAGTCATCATATTTCCATTTCTTTGTCCATTTCAACTCTCAAGAAAAAAAAAATATTCTGAGTCCAATAAATGCCCTAAAAAATACAATGTCATTGATATAATACCACAGACATATTAATACTCATTAAATGTAATATTACTTAAAGGGAGACTTTCACCTGTTTTTCACCAATATAACTAAGAGCACTGCCCCATAGAAGATTGGATACACATCCCAGACATACTTGTGTGCACTTTGTGTCTGTATTACATGTTCAGGAAAAGTACTTTTATTCTGCTGGAAAACAGCTCCCAAGTGCCCAGCTGAAAGTGAAAGTAAAAACAGCTTTCTCTCCCGACTCGATTTCTAACAGCTATATCTTCTGATATACTAGATATAATGCTGTGATTTTGGTATCATTTGAAAGCTTAGAATGCCAGCTTTCAAAGAAGCTCTGCTACCAATCCCAAGATATGAGCAGCTAAATCAGCCCTCCCCTCCTCAGTCTGGATTGCTTTGGGCACTTGCAGCAGAGCCGGGAACCTGGGAGCTGTTTTCCTGCAGAATAAGTACTTTTAAGTGCTTTTCCTGGACATGTAATACAGACACAAAGTGCACACAGGTATGTCTGGGATGTGTATGTAATCTTCTATGGGGCAGTGCTCTTAGTTATATTGGTGGAAAACAGGTGAAAGACTCCCTTTAAGCTTATGGCTACCTTAAATGACTGATGGACTTCATCTTCAGACACATTATAAGTATTTATCCTTAGCACTTCTGTATCAAATTCTTGAGGTCATTGGTATCTTATGTAGATGACTTTTTAGTTCTACAAACTTTGATGATGTCTATATAAATTACATAGGCATTAACATGTCACTATTGTCATCTAGTCAATTTTGGAAGAATCGGGAAGCAGTTTCCATGTATATTGGTTCCGATAAACCTCAGATAATTGATTTTGAGGGATTAGATTGGACATCACCCATCTGACTCACCCCACACTTGTCACATGTATGATTATTGTACATGTTTATGGCAGGGTCTTTAGAATCAAAGCTGTGACCCCAAATGTCTGTCACCTAATACAGAGGTCATCCCCAACTTTTTCTATCTTAAGAGCTCTATTACACTGATGCAATGTAACGCTGGTATTAAACCATCAAAATTGGCACTGTGTGGTGTTTAGGATATTTTTACAATATATTGTGGAGCTTGCAATATATAGTGTGTATACTGTAATTATATTTTAGGGATGCCGAATTCAATCATACATTTGGGCAAAAGAGACCTTTAAGGAGATTTTAGAGAATGTTCACCTTTGTAAAAATGACTCAGAATAAGGATATTCCACATGTACGTATAATGTGATCCCACAATAGACATAGTTTGTATAAAGTAGGTCTTGTCTCTGTAAGAACATGGTGTTATCAGCTAATCTAACACCTTCCACAGACTCACCTACCAAGTCATGCACTTTCAGCTATCTGTATAGATGGATGTGACAGTCCATACTATGTGGCCTATTACCCAATGCAATATTCATAATTATCATTCTCAAGTGTACTAGAGATGTATTGTGGCATGAGAGAATACCAATAATATGTCCCGTTATCACAAAACCTTTCATTAAACACAAAAAGAGGTTGTAGCCATCTGCCCCATATATATATAAAGCACAAGGGAATTAATTAGCTGGCCTTTCTATACATTTATCTTTCCACTGATGAACCAAATGCAGATATCCTCATGTTTGAAAAGATTGTAATTGATAGGTGGTAAAATAGCTGTTAATGGAAGACACTTGTGTTTTTACAGTACTCATTGTATCTGTATTGATAATGTAATTAGACATGAGGGCAAAGAAGATTGTATCTGGCCTTGTGTTGGTAAATAAATCAGTCACACATACAGTACAACATGCAATATAAGGGGTATGTTATGTTACTCCTCATTTTTCATGTATAGATAAATTTGCTCTCAAAATATCCACTATAAAGCATATCCAAATGTAGTAATTATACAACTATGTTTATATTATACAACAATATATATATATATATATATATATATATATATATATATACACACACATATATATCTTATTGCACTTGAAACACCTCCACAATTTGGCCATGTGAAGCAATGAAATACCCCCTGCTGATTTCCTCCTCTGATTCCCCATTCTCTAGGTTCAAATACTTCTTCGGCCCAGCTGTTGATGATATCCTGTACCTGTGACTACACTGTGCATACTAAATTATAGTGTACAGGCGGCACTCCATTCAGGTCGCGGTGCACGTGTCTGTGGATGGCGTCCAAGACAATATTACAAAGAAAAGACCAGCACTCGCTTTGTTTCTTTATAGAAGATGCTGCTTTATTGCCACATCAATTGTGACGCGTTTCGGCACTAACTGTGCCTTCTTCAGACATAATCTTATGTCTGAAGAAGGCACAGTTAGTGCCGAAACGTGTCACAATTGATGTGGCAATAAAGCAGCATCTTCTATAAAGAAACAAAGCGAGTGCCGGTCTTTTCTTCGTTACACTGTGCATACTGTCCATGTAATAGCCACAACCATAGGAACCAGAGAACATTCCATCTCCTATAGCTTACTTGAAAAATTAAAGCTACATGCTGTCTCCTACATGTAACAAGCCCAGTATTTTTGTTTAGACAGTTTAATAAATTTGTCCAACCATATGTGGTCAGGTGTAATGGAAGCTGAAGTATTTCCAAAGATGAAAAAAGTGTCATACACCAATTCAAGTAAAATAATCTTTGCAGACAAGTCTGACTTAAGTGTAGTTTCATAAAAAGGAAGAACTGATACATTTCCTTCTTGCTGAACCTACCTCTTTGGCTGGAGAACCTGCATCAAACACTGTAGTTGCTTTCTTTATAAAAAATTTTTCATAAGCCACTGTTAGTACAAATCAATTGACATTAGATTTCCCAAATATATTAAGAGGTGCATGCCGGTTACTAATTTTGATGCATTTCAGGAGGTTTGTGTGGCAGAAGCTAAAATCTATTACATCTGGGAATTGGTGTAGAATGAATCAATCATTTTTACCAGTTTTCTGGTGTAACTAATGTTAAATATGTCAGTACCACTCACTTTTAGACAAGGGCAGTGTATGCAGGGAAAAATCCACACATTTTTGCTCAAAATGGGGCTTGTCCTAAGATTTGATACTTTTCTATGACAAAAGAGAGCATTGGAAGCTTTAAATGAGCTGTTCTTTCTTTTCACACATGTGCTGGAAAACACACATAAAACAACATACCAATATAGTGTGTGTAGAAGATCTGCCTTGAGTGACACTGCGGATGGACTAGGAAACATAGAAACATAGAAGATTGACGGCAGAAAAAGACCACCTGGTCCATCTAGTCTGCCCTTTTATTATCCTTTTATTGTTATCTTAGGATAGATACATGTTTATCCCAGGCATGTTTAAATTCAATTACTGTGGATGTATCAACCACCTCTGCTGGAAGTTTGTTCCAAGCTTCTACTACTCTTTCAGTGAAATAATATTTTCTAATGTTGTTCTTGATTTCCCCCCAACTAACCTCAGATTGTGCCCCCTTGTTCTTGTGTTCAGTTTCTTATTAATAACCCTTCCCTCCTGAACATTATTCAGTCCTTTAACATATTTAAAGGTTTCAATCATGACCCCCCTTTCTCTTCTTTCCTCCAGACTATACATATTAAGAACTCAGAGTCTTTCTTGATAAGTTCTATGCTTTAGACCTTCCACCATTTTTGTAGCTCTTCTTTGGACCCGTTCTATTTTAGCAATATCCTTTTGCAGGTGAGGTCTCCAGAATTGAACGCAGCATTCCAGATGTGGTCTCACTAGAGCTCTATACAGAGGGATCACAATCTCCCTCTTTCTGCTTGTTATACCTCTAGCTATGCAGCCAAGAATACGATTTGTTTTCCCTATCGCCTGGCTGCATTGGTTACTCATTTTGAGGCTGTCAGAGATGACTACCCCCAAATCCTTCTCTTCAGAGATCTTTGTTAGCACAGAACTGCCAATACGATACTCAGATAGAGGATTTCTTCTCCCCAAGTGCATTATTTTACATTTGGAAACATTGAACTGAAGTTTCCATTGCTTTGACCACTTATCTAATAAAGATAAATCATTCTCCATATTACCGACACCTCCTGGAACATCAACCCTATTACACACTTTTGTGTCATCAGCAAACAAGCAAACCTTCCCTACCAAGCCGTCCCTTATGTCACTTACAAACATGTTAAACAGAACAGGACCCAGAACAGATCCTTGTGGCACCCCACTTGAAACCAGCCTCTCCTCAGAATACGCTCCATTAACAACAACCCTCTGGTATCTGTCCTTCAGCCAACTGCAGATCCACTGAACTATCCAGGCGTTAAGTCCAGTTTTTGATAACTTCTCTATCAGCTCTTTATGGGGAACCGTATCGAAAGCTTTACTGAAATCCAGGTAGGCGATATCCACAGCACCACCTTCATCCAACACTTTAGTTACATAGTCAAAGAAATCAATGAGATTAGTCTGACATGATCGGCCCTCAGTAAAGCCATGCTGGTTTGGGTCCATCAAGTTGTTTGTTGTTAGAAACCAGTGCATGGGCAGTCTGTCCACAGTGTTATTCATTGAAAGCCCTTAATGAATGGATCTGGTAATATACGCCCCCATTAGTGGTCATACTGTTGAGGTATATGGACCTGATGTAATGTATTCAATTATCTGCAAATCCTGAGTTTCCCACGTCTCCAGGATAATGTGAATGTAGTGTCCTGATTAATGTGACAAGACAAGAGCAATGTACCTTTTCATACTTTTATACTCTGTAACCTTTTATAAAGCTTGCGTATAATATACATATATTTGGCAGATGCAACAAGTCCAAGATGGCCCCCGTACTCTTATCAATATCTAGCCATATCACACTTTCAGGCTAGTGACGCAGAATGGTATGAGACTTCTCTCCAATCAAGAACCCATACGAGTACAAGAATGATGCATATGTAGTTTGCTATTTGCATGTTTACGCCCTTTTCCTGTGATGTATAAGAATGTGTGTGTAAATAAAAGAGGCTCAGAGGCTAGGGGCGGAGAGCACGAGCTAAGAACTTGATACTGAACACTAAGTTCGTCTCCTGTACTTTATCGGTGTACACACGTGTTCTGGATAATTTGGAGTGACTGACTGAACCCCAAGAGGGCTAGTTAAGCCCCCCCAACAATACTAAGGACCGGAGCACCTTACAATCAGAGATACAGGTTGAAGTAAACAAGCAGGCTAAGTATACTAATGAGGACATTAGCACAGGCATCTTCTACAGACACCATCACTAAGTGACTATGTGTTGTTTCAATCACTGTGCAATTTATATTCTGTGAAAAAAGAGTGTCCAGCCCTTTTAATAAATCTGCCACAATGTGTGAGTGTGAAATCAGCCTAAGGGTACATCCACACAGGAGGTAATTTGTGGTGGAAAACAAACGGAAAATCTCTAGCTGCTACGGCACCCAGAATTTTCACTTTCTGTTGGGTAAAAGTTCTACATGGTGGATCTCCTTATTTTTCTGAAGGTCATATGGACACTCTCTGTTATTAAAGTGCTAGTACAGTACATTAATGATGATATGTCACTAGTACTCTAGTATACAGGGGCTAATAATAGGAAAGTTTAGGATTCGTTCAGCATTGCCAATGTGGGAGGTGGTCCAGCAAGAGGGTCAATTTATCTCTGCCAGAGGTTTCATTTAATAGTTTACTACCATGACAGCCTGCATACAAGGAATAAGTCCTGCACAATCCATTTATATATGGCTGTCTACTAAGTTTAAGAAAGGCACAAAAATTAGAGGAGAAGATTTATCAAAACTGTTGTAAAGTAGAATTGGCGTAGTTGCCCATAGCAACCAATCAGATTATTCATTTCCTTTTCCAAAGGAGCTCTGCAAAATAAAAGGTGGAATCTGATTGGCTGCTATGGGCAACTAAGCCAGTTTTCCTTTACACCAGTTTTGATAAATCTCTTCAGAATGTTTTCTGCTTAAGCTATTTTAAGCACATTTTTATACAATATCAACATGTTACAAAGAGCCACATAAAAGCTGTACTAAAGTATAAGACTAAATGACTGCAGAAAGACTAAGGGGATCATTTATCAAACTGAGCAACCAATCAGATTCTACCTTTCATTTTCCAAAGGTGCTGTGAAAAATGAAAGGTGGAATCTGGTTGCTATGGGCAACTAAGCCAGTTCTACGTTACACCAATTTGATAAATGACCCCATAAGTGAAGACTATTCAAATTGGTGAAGTACTAGAGCTTAAAATTAATGTGTCATCAATGGGTTAATACAGAACTGGATAGTCTATTACTAGAGAAGATGTTCACCTCAGGGCTCCTGTACATGGCAAGCTGCATGACTGTGCATACAGCTCTTTAGTACTGAAGCCACCTGCACTTCCCTACATGCTCTGGCTGGTGCCTTACATACAAAGATAATAGCTATGCTTCTAGATGACCCTACTTCTTTACATACCGTGTCTGATGAAGTATGTCATGTTTTTTCTTTATTTCATAATTCATTCAAAATCTTACTGTTCTAGTGTGTGCCATACTTTGGGGTGAATGCTAGTCAATGTAACACAACATGCATATAGCTAATTTTATAACAAAACTTTCATACATTCAATTTCATAATTTAATGGCAGAAAACGTTTGATTTGGAGCTAATTTTTAATGTATTTTAATGGTTATCTTGTCCCAAAAATGTTGCACCAAGTTTCAATCTCCAATTTTCATTCTGCTATTCATTTTCAGACCCCATGATGTTTGCAACATTTGCAACCTACTCCAAATTTCAGACTTTTCTTTATCTCTGCAACACTGAGAGAAGGGAGGGGGAGAGCAAAGAGTGCAAACGATCTTATAGGTTTATGTCAGATTCAGGAGGACTATTAGCTAAAGTAGGAGAGGTCCTTGAAAGTAATTAGCCTGTATTAGGTTTCCAGGCTCATTACTTGTATATTACAATTAAGGCCAGCAGGTAGCTATTTCTGTATAGCATAATGGAGAAAATTCCATCACCCTATATCAAATTGCAATCTGATGATTGCATATTGCAGTCCACTTGGGGACCTAATAAAATAAAAATAGATAAAAATTCAAATCACATCCTTTCCCCAAAATCAAAATACTTAAACGAACGGAAAAAAACAACATCATGGGCATCAGTGCATGCAAAAATGCCAGCCTTATTAGCATATAAAAAAGTTATCCCACACAGTGAAAAGCGTAACAGGAAAAGAAAAATGACCAAAAAAATTAAATAAAAAGTAATCAAAGAGTAAAAAATGAGCCCTCAAACATCTCCATAGTCACAACTATAAAAAAATTATAGATCAGATCAGATCAGAAATAGATCAGAATATGGCAATGAAAAAAAAATATTTTTTTTTTCAAATTTTTTCAGTATTAAAACTATACATATATGGTATTGCCATAATCATCCTGATCTGGAGAATGAAAATCGTGAGACCATTTTACTGGATTTTTTTCACTCATACGGCTATGTGAATGGAGAAATAAAAAAAAAAACAACAAAAAACGTTCTGGCTGTGGAAAGGCAGGGAGTGAAAAATGAAAACGCAAGAACAGAAAATATCTGCATCAGGAAGAGGTTAATGTTGCTTATAGGCTTTCTGCACAAATGGATGCAACATTTAAACAAATGATACTCAAAATAAAAGATTTTTTTATTTGTTTTTTTCTGTTCTTCTGACAGATCAGAAGAAGGGAAAACAAAATGGTGATGTGAACAAAACTTTATGAAGCAAATAAAAAATCAATCTGTGCTGTCAGCTGATGCATGCAGCTATAAAGACTAAGGGGCACATTTATTAAGACCAGCGTTTTAGACGCCAGTCTTAACAAAGGCCCATAGCTGGAGGAAGATTTGCCACAGTTGTGAAGAGGTGCAGGCCTCTGCATAACCTCAGTACATCCAGCGCCAGTTCTAAATGCAAGCCAGCTTCCGAGTTGTCTTATATTTAGACCATTTTCTACGCCTAAAACAGGCGTAGAAAATGATGAATGAGACGGGCCTGGAGGATATTTATCAGCAGGGAAAGATTAGGGAAAGTAAAGTGACTCATTTAGCTAGCAAAGAACCACTGTTGGACCACAGGTGCATGGACATATTTCATACAGAATTTGTAGAATTCAACAAAAATCTGCACATAGAAACCAGTGGTGCCTGAAAAAAGATCTATAATACAAATGCTTATTTTGCAATTATATGCCATTTGTATTGTCATTGGTTCTGGCATTTGGTAGAAAATAGCAATGATCACTCAAGCAAGCTTAAAAAATATAAAACTGTCACAATTACAAATCTAGAAGTAATCACTTATTCAAACACTATGTAGCAAATGATATATGTGGAGGGAATTATATGAATATTAGAAGTTAATGAGGACATTTCTGACTATGCCACAGTAGGTTTATGCAGGTATTAATATTCTTACTAATATACAGTACATCTCTGTGTACAGAACAAATCTACCATTAACTGATATTCCTTTGAAAAAGTTTTATAGCTCTTGAGGTGTGTATCATGTTGACTTGCAGAAGCTGGGGTACAGAACTGTATAATAAACATGACAGCTGCTGAAGAACCTCTTGAGTAAAAAGTGAGGGAGCACTACACTCATAGATCTACACAAAAGATATGTAATCATCAGGTTCTGAATATGAACATTTCCATTGACATGGATTGTATTAGGTTATTGATACCTATACATTCTAGTGCTAGAAAAGCTGGGATATTACGGATTACAACATGAAAATGATAATTCTTGTTTTCTTGTATATAATAACACCTATAAAATTTTTAAAGTAAGTAAAGAAAATAGCGTACCATATTTTCATGGCATTTGGTTAGATTACATGGACTTCTAGTCAAGAATAGAATTAGAAGGTCACATTTTTTCTACTTATCCATTACCTCGGGCTTTGAAAGCTGGCAAATCAGAAGTCAACAAAGTCCAATAATATAAGAGGGGTATGATTTGGTTTCAGTTCCAGTTTCTTGGGGCATGTTTTTTCAAACATACTTCAGAATACACCATCAAAACCATCAAAATGCATACATAGCTGCGAGGTGTTACAGATGACCTGGAGAAGAGAGGCACATTGAGCTTGCAGTACATGATCTGTTTAGAGCACTTTTTAAATGATGAGGTCTTATGATTCTATATTTGTTCTCAGCAGACTGCCTGTAATGAAGTCAAGAAGCTTGTGGCTGTTTTTGCTGCTGCTCAGGGTCTTTCTGTCGGCCACGTGGGGATGGATGGATTCAGATGGGAGCAGAAGGTTAAATTCCGCTACGGGGAGGTTACAACTGGAGGTAAATCATCTATTGAAATTCACTTCACCCCAGGCGCTCATATAATACGCCTTCGTTAAAATAAACTCTTTTCTTTTCTCCTAACAAACTGCCTTTTTTTCAGTGTAGGGAACTTGGCTTTTGGAAAGATATTGTCATACAGACACTTGATTAATTCAGGTTGACAGCAGATCATGTTTTAGAAAAAGAATTTGTGATACTTGACAAAACTAAACTGACATTTACCTGACAGAGAATAACGTTGAGTTATTTATCGCTAGAACAAGAAAAAGCACAAATTTAAAGTGATTTACATCTTGCATAATGAGCTTCATAATGTTGTTATTATTATTATTATTTTTACTACTGCACTAGTATTATTAATGAGTACTCTTTATTGTTAGGATTATTATTTGTTGTTGTTGTTACATCATAAATTATACACAAAGACCAGTCCTTCTCAAACTGTGATACAGGTATCACTGGTGAGGCACTAACCTGCTATTTGTTAGGCACAGCTGGGTTGGTATTCTTAGCATAAGTGATCATATTCTGCACAAGTCTTTCTATAGTTGCACCAATCTATTCTTTAGCCACAAAATAGACTCCAAAATAGACAATCGTTTGGCCAACAGCTATTGAATCTGTATGGTCGCCTAAAGATACTAGTTTCAGTCATTCTATGATTTGTAACTGAGAAAATATAAATTAGTGAGTTTGTGAATACATTTTTTAATTAGTGAGTAAATTTATTCTCACTTATCCATAAAATTTGTATAACTTCAAGGCATTATAATTGCATAAAATAGATTTCGCCAAAAAAAAAAAAAATTCAAATGATGTCGAACTTTTGGTGAATTATGTAAAAATGATGTTCAGAAGCCATTTTGTTGTGAATATTGGCAGGGAGGGGAGGAAAGGGTTTGCCTTGATTGGCTCAGAGGCTAACACACAGCCTAATCTGCAAATCAATGGGCAATATGCAGGCAGGTCCTTATGCAGAGAACAAGCCAGACTCCATTCTACTCTCTGCTATGGATGTGTTATAGCATTGCCTGCCAAAAATCTATTGCAGACAGAAGCTATAAATGTAGTGTGATTGGGATACCATAAGAATTGTCTAGTAAGGAGATATAATCTAATATATAAAGCTGAGTGTATGTGTGTGTGTGTGTATGTCCGCTAAAGGAATCGACACCACTGCAGCTACAATCACAAAATTTAGCACACATGTACGTCAGGTGTCCGGGAAGGTTTTAGAACAATTTTCAGCTCTCCAGGACATACCGTTCCTGAGATATTCCCAAAAAAATGCATTAGCCAATAGTAGCCTGGCCACATGACCCTTATCAGCCAATAGAAGCTCACAGGCAGTTTCCACACACCAGGTTTATATGACAACCTAGCCAGTTCACTGCTGTAGGTCTTCATTAAAGAGGCAGAGCACTGTGGATGACAATGGTAAAGGGGTATTCCGGTTACCATAACTATAACTTATGTTTTAGACTAACTCATCATCAATCATTACCTCATATAATGTAAATTTCACATATTTACTGTTCAGTAGTAATAAAAGATGTTTTCTTCCACTGCTACCCACCTTCCTCCTAAATTACTATGGCATTGACCTGCAATTCAGGCCACTGTCAAAAGAAGGACTTAAAAGCCCCACCCCCAGATCCCACTAAGTCACGCCCCCGACTCAGTCAGGCCACGACCCTTCCATGCCGCATTTGACCGGGATTAAAAATATAGGTAAAAATCACCTTCTGTCAGCTGCAGGGGTGGGGGAGGGTGACTTTCTCCCTGCAGCTCATGCTCAGAATGCACAGTGCTGCTGCTGGGAGTGAGCTGTTCAAAAGGACATCTCTGTGTCCATCCAGGCCCTGCACATGACAGAGGACAGGGAGTCTGAAAGCCAGACTGTCCAGCCTAAAACAAGACCTCGGGCTACCCTAGGGCCAGGCTGATGTTAGGGTGGCCACATGTCCGGCTTTAGGCTGGACAGTCCAGTTTACTGGCTACCTGTTCTCCGTGCGACACAGTGCCTGGACAGACACAGGGATGTCCACCCTTTCAGAAGCTCACACTCAGACAGCTTCTCCTCCGTGTCTTCACGGAGCCAGGAGGCATGGCCTCATGTTTAGTGGTGTGTCTTCATGGGAACTGGAGATGCTGTTTCACGTTTGGGGGAATGGCCGGTGAGGTCTGTCTTTCTGGGGTGAAGACAGTGGCCACTCTAGCTGCTGTGGAGGTCACAGTTAAAGGGGCGAGCTGCTGTAGAGGTCACTGTTAAAGGGGCGGGCTGCTGTAGAGGTCACTGTTAAAGGGGCGGGCAGCTGTAGAGGTCACTGTTAAAGGGGCGGGCTGCTGTAGAGGTCACTGTTAAAGGGGTGGGCAGCTGTAGAGGTCACTGTTAAAGGGGCGGGCAGCTGTAGAGGTCACTGTTAAAGAGGTGGGCTTCTGTAGAGATCACTGTTAAAGGGGCGGGCCGCTGTAGAGGTCACTGTTAAAGGGGCGGGCCACTGTAGAGGTCACTGTTAAAGGGGCGGGCTGCAGTAGAGGTCACTGTTAAAGGGGCAGCTGGCTGTAGAGGTCACTGTTTAAGGGGCGGGCAGCTGTAGAGGTCACTGTTAAAGGGGCGGGCTGCAGTAGAGGTCACTGTTAAAGGGGCGGCCAGCTGTAGAGGTCACTGTTAAAGGGGCGGGCTGCTGTAGAGGTCACTGTTAAAGGGGCGGGCTGCTGTAGAGGTCACTGTTAAAGGGGCGGCCTGCTGTAAAGGTCACTGTTAAAGGGCTGGGCTGCTGTAGAGGTCACTGTTAAAGGGGTGGGCTGCTGTAGAGGTCACTGTTAAAGGGGCGGGCTGCTGTAGAGGTCACTGTTAAAGGGGCGGGCTGCTGTAGAGGTCACTGTTAAAGGGTGGGCCGCTGTAGAGGTCACTGCTAAAGAAGCGGGCCGCTGTAGAGGTCACTGTAAAAGGGGCGGGCACTGTAGAGGTCACTCTCAATATCTTTTAACAACACACACACTCAAACAGTAAATGAAATAAATTAAATATACCCGGGCGAAGCCGGGTTCTTCAGCTAGTTGGATATATTTTAGGGACCATCATCAGGGAAGCATATATACAGAGAGTGGGGAACTGACTACTCTGAATTGTGTGCTTATTACAGCTGCCTACTGTTCATAGGCTTATTGCCAGCAGCCCAATAGCATTCTACTTCAAACGCTTCTAAAAAACATTTCAGCATTATACCCATGTGATTAAACACACTGGACATTACTGCAAGAAAACAGGCAGTAAAAGCAAAAGGATATTATGGCAATAATGTTATTATTATACTCATGTTATTAAATGTATTTCATAGTTACAGCAAATGTTTTTTTTATGGCAATGACACCATTTTCATACTTGTGTTATTAAAAGTGTTTCATATTATTGCAAGATTACAAGTAGTTACAGTAAAATCATTTTACAGCAATAATGTCAGTATTATACCCGTGTTATTAAATGTGTTTCATATTACTGCAAGATAACAGGTATAGCAGTTACAGCAAAAGCATTTTACGACAGTAACACCATTATTATACTTGTGTTACTCGTGTATGAGGAGCTACCACTAGAGAAGGAGGAGGACCAGGAGGAGGAGTCTCTTGTGCAGGAGGACAAGACTGATGATGATGTTTAGAGATGAATGAAGTTTTCAAAAATTCAATTCAGCAGCTTCACCGAATTTTGTGAAAAAATTTGATTCGGGAGATGTACCTGGTCTTTCTTACTGGTCTTTCTCTGGTGCATACCATGTTTCCTGAGCCTATTGACCTCTGGGCAGCCAGATTGAAACTACACATCCAGCACTACTACTACTATTACTACTATCCCAACACAGTCGCACACACAAATAATGTTGGCACAATGTGTTTTTAAACAGGCTCTTTGTTAACACCATCAATAATGCATTTACCCATAGCTATATACAGTATGTCAATGTAACTCTGATATTATTTGCTATTGTTGTCATAGTATAAGAAAGCTTGGGGGAGGAGAGGAGTAATAAAAATTAGTAAAAATAAATAAATAAATAATAATAATAATAATAATAATAATAATGATGAAAAGGCATTTAAAAAATGTCTAGGAGACCTCATTGTGTCATATACCAATTTTCAGGCCAATTGGAGCATATTTGATTAGTGTAGAATCAATTCAGACACTAATTGAAAGTTTAGAAAACCTTGTCAAATCGGACACAAAGCATATTTCAAGAAGTTTTTTCATCTCTATATTGAACACAGTGAGGCCTTTCTCAGGGTGTTGGGCTTAAATGTTGCATGGAGTGAATAAAGCGGTCCACCACTCTTTCACCTTATTATGTTTTATTTTGGGAAGGATTGTACCCAGATTCTCTGGTACTGACAGTGCTGCTGCTATTTTGTTTTAGAATACAAAAGATAAATATATGGGTAGATGATTAATAGATTTATAATAGTTGCATGTATATAAGAAATAGTGTTGATCGAGCACCAAAGTGCTCGTGTGCTCGGGTGCTCTGGTAGAACACTTGGTGATGCTCGAGTGCTCTACAGAGCACCCGAGCACAATGTAAGAAGACCAGGCTCGGATGAGGGGAAGGTGTCGGGTTCATAGGAAATGGTCAGAATCGCAAATTCTCCTCTTTCACTCGTTAAAGTACGCTAATTAACTGAATTCGTACGCATTAGCACACAATGCGTAGCATTAGCAATGCTAATGTTACGCATTGTACGCTAATGCGTACAAATTTGTATGCTAATGTTACGCATTGTACGCTAATGCATACAAATTTGTATGCTAATGCTATGCATTGCACGCTAATGCGTACTAATTTTTATGCTAATTTAGCATACAAATTTGTACGCATTACCATACAATGCGTAGCATTAGCATACAAATTTGTACGCATTAGCGTACAATGCATAACATTAGCATACAAATTTGTACGCATTAGCATACTCGAGCATCGCACTCGAGCACACGCGGTGTTCGGCCAAACATCAGGGGACCCGAGCATAGGCATGCTCGGCCGAGCATGCTCGCTCAACACTAATAAGAAACTATTCCCATTTACACTGTGAGAATGGTAATAAAAAGTAAGAACTATTGTGATTTCTGTAGGGTCTCATATACATTACTCTCAGGTTTTAACTGCTTTCATCCAGTCATGACTTCACAATGTTAATCTAATGATTTAACACTCTTAACTGTTTGTGTATGAAGATCTGGTGTTGCATTAAAGCACTAGGTGCAATGTTCATATGTATTCAGTGCTGGTTGGACCATTAACAGACCTCTAGACAAGCTGCCAGGAGGTGATTAAAAAAAAGCTGGCTACACACATTAAAACATGGGTGCTAGTTACAATTCTGTGCTGTGCTTTTTAATGTTTGCAATTGCATGTATAATCAATTGCAAATCTCTGAATGGACATTTTGAAACATCCATTCAGAGATTGCAGATGCACGCTAAGGGTCCGTTCACACGTCCATGTGTGTTTTGCGGTACGCAAATTGCGGATCCGCAAAACATGGACACCAGCCATATGCCAACATAAAGTAGACGTCCTGTGTATGTTAATTAATAACTATTTTAATAGGTATTACTATCTATCTTAAAAGCAGAGAGAAACAAATTTACAAAAAAGTGAATTTTTCCAAATTATCTTCACGAAAAAACATTCTCAGAATGGCTTGCATAAGTAAAAGCATTCCAAAGTTACTATCACATAAAGCTATAAACTTACATGTCTGGGCTATAGCGGTGCAATCCTCAGCATGGCAGTGACGGGAGAGAGGCACTGTGGGACCACGCCCCCTGGTGATGCAACTGCATCATTAATAACAGGATGCAATGCTCTGTTTCTCCCAGCAGGGGGCCTGTACTGGGGAGATTAGCTGATAAGCTCAGCTGCTCTATTACTGTGTAGTAGTGTTTCTCACTAATGGAGCGCTGAGTCATGGACCTATCAGGTTCTTATCCAGGGACTCTGCACCCTTTTTAAATCCCTTCCTGGCCACACACCATTAGAAGTGATAGTCTTTGTTGGCTGTAGCTAGTTCCCTTGTTCCTGTTTTGCTATTTGTTCCCAGTGTACCTGACCCCGGCTTGGCTTTTGACCACTCTCTGTCTCACATTTTGGTACTGTAAAGCTCATCTGGTTCTGACCCATTTCATACGACTCTGCTTTGTCTATATTGTGTGTCTTGTTTGTCCTGCACCTATACTACTATAAGGACTGTTGTCCAGTTGCAGTTCTGCCATTTAGGGCTTACACTGAAAGTAGGTATGGAAAGCGGGCTGGGTTCTAGTTCAAAGACTTACTGTCCTAGTCTGTCCCTACCTACAGCTGTTACAATAGTGACATGTCAGATTTGCAGGAAAGGGGGGGGGGGGAATTCCAGGTAAGGCCATTTAAATGGCCTGGTCTGGAAGTGGTTAGCTAATATAAATTCCTATCTTTACCCAAATAGCCTATACATTGCATCCAAATGATGCATTCAACCTATGGCTCTCTAGCTGTTGTGAAAGTACAACTCTCAGTATTCTCTGACCACCCTCAGGGAGCTGTAGTGTCACAACAGTTCAAAAGCCACAGTTTGCAGACTACTCTTGTATATTCTGTCACGTAAATAAAGTTACCGCTGGCGGTTAATCTACGTCGCTGCTTGCTTCCGTATTACGGGGCGATCTGGACCCCCAGACTGCTCAGATCCTCCTAAAATATTTATAAATATATATTTATTATCTCCCCCCTCCAGATCATTATTTGTGGCCATAATTTCAGGATGGCCCAGCGAAGAGGGGGGAAGGGGCGGGCAGGCAGGCGGCCGGCAGCGTGATTTGAACCCTCCCTGCCTGCCCCGATGTTCAGGATGGCCGAGTGGTTTGCAAGCAGAGTGTCAGCATACAGCTGATACTCTGCTTGAAACTGCTGACATCGGTGCTGGCACCGATGTCAGCCGTTTAACCCCTTCCATGATGCGGTCCATAGGGACCGCTGTATGGAAGGGGTTAACAGGGAGTGAGCTCCCTCCCTCCTCTATCGGGATGCCGCTCTGCTGTGGCAGCGTCCCGGTGGTTACCATGGCAACCGGACGCTTTCACAGGCGTCCGGCTTGCCATGGTATAGCTAAGCCTGATCAAGCTCCTGCTAAAGGCAGGAGCCTGAACAGGCTTACTATGAATGAAAATACACTGCAGTACACTATACAGTGTACTGCAGTGTATTATACAGCCCTCAGACCCACTGGATCTACAAGAACCAAGTGGGTCTGGGTTAAAAAGAGTAAAAAAAAAAAAAGAAAGAAAGAAAGAAAGTGAAAAAAGTAAAAAAAAGTAAAAAGTGAAAAAAATAGTGAAAAAAGTAAAAGAAGTGAAAAAAAATTGTGAAAAAAGTAAAAAAAAGGGAAAAAAATCTACATCCACACATTAATAGATTAAAAATAAAAAAAAATAAAAAAACAGTAGACATGTTTGGTATCGCCGCGTCTGTAACGACCAGATCTATAAACCGATCACATTACTTTCCCCGCACGGTTAACAACATTGAAAAAAAAAGAGAAAAACTATGATGGAATTAACGTTTTTCCCTCATCACTTGAGTGATCAAAAAAATCGTATGTACCCCAAATTAGCACCAATCAAACCGTCACCTCATCCCGCAAAAAATGAGCCCCTACATGAGACAATCACCAAAAAAATGAAAGAAAATATGGCTTTCAGAAAATGGAGACACAAAAACATTTTTTTTCTAAAGTGCTTTTATTGTGTAAAACCAAAATAAAATAAAAAATAGACATATTAGGTATCGCTGCATCCATAACGACCTGCTCTATAAAAATATCACACTCTTCCCCCAAAAGATAAATGCCCCAAAAAAATTTAATAAAAACTGTGCCAGAAAAGCTATTTTTTGGTCACCATAACTCACAAAAAGTGCAATACAAAGCGATCAAAAACAAAGCGACCCGAAAGTAGTACCAATCAAACCGTCATCTCATCCCGCAAAAAATGAACCCCTACCTGAGACAATCGCCAAAAAATTTAAAAAAAACTACAGCTCTCAGACTATGGAGATACTAAAACATGATTTTTTTTGTTTCAAAAATGATATTATTGTGTAAAACTTAAATAAATAAAAATAAGTATACATGTTAGGTATTGCCACGTCCGTAGCAACCTGCTGTACAAAAATCTCACATGACCTAACCCCTCAGGTGAAAGCAGTAAAAATGAATAAATAAAAACTGTGCCAAAATGATCAATTTTTGGGTAACCTTGCCCCAAAAAGTGTAATAATGAATGATCAAAAAATGTGCCCAAAAATGGTACCAATAAAAATGTCAACTTGTCCTGCAAAAAATGAGCCCCTACACACGATGATTGACAGAAAAATAAAAAAGATATGGCATTCAGAAAATGGAGACACAAAAACAATTTTTTTTTAAAAATGCTTTATTATGTAAAACCAAAACAAACAAAGAAAGAAAGTATACATATTTGATATCATTGCATCCGTAACAACCTGCTCTATAAAAATAGCCCATGATCTAAACTGTCAGATGAACACTGTACAAAAAAATTAAAAAAAACTGTGCCAGAACAGCCATTTTTGGTTACCTTGCCAACAAAAAGCATAATATAAAGCGATCAAAAATCATATGTAACCCCAAAATAGTATCAATAACACTGTCACCTTATCCCTTAGATTCCAATACAGGCATTTTTGATTGTTTCTATGTTAGGGGTGCATCAGGGGGCTTCAAATGGGACATGGTGTCTAAAAACCAGTCCAGCAAAATTTGCCCTCCAAAAACCACATGGTGCACACATCTGCGCCCTGCTGTGTCCCCATACAGTAGTTTACCACCATATGTGGGGTGTTTCTGTAAATCACAGAATCAGGGTAATAGTTTTTGAGTTTTGTTTGGCTATTAACCCTTGATGTGTTACAGGAAAAAAAATGGATTAAAATAGAAAATCTGCCAAAAAAAGTGAAATTTAGAAATGTCATCTCCATTTTCCTTTAAATCTTGTGGAATACATAAAGGGTTAACAAAGTTTGTAAAATCAGTTTTGAAAACCTTGAGGGGTGTAGTTTCTAAAATGGGGTCATTTATGGTGGTTTCTATTATGTAAGTGCCACAAACAGACTTCAGAACTGAACTGATCCTTAAAAAAATGGTTTTGGAAAATTTCTTAAAAATTTTAAGAATTGTTTCTAAAATTCTAAGCCTTCTAACGTCCCCAAAAAATAAAACTACATCTACAAAATGATGGCAACAAAAAGTAGACATATGGTAAATGTAAAGTAATAACTATTTTGTGAGGAATCACTATCTGCCTTAAAAGCACAGAAATTCAAATTTTTCCAAATTTTCTGTAAATTTAGGATTTTTTTAATAAATAAAGGTGATTTATATTGGCTCAAATATACCACTGTCATGAAGTACAATGTGAAACGAGAAAACAGTCTCAGAATGCCTTGGATAAGTAAAAGTGTTCTTAAACTATTACCACATAAAGTGACACACGACAGATTTCCAAAATTTGGCCTGGTCCTTAAGGTGAAAAATGGCTATGGCATGAAGGGGTTAATGAACAATACTTGACTCCTGTGAAAAATATACAGTACAAAGTAAAAAAAAAAAAATTAAAAACCATATGCAGGATTTAATATTAATGTACCGTAGTACTGTTGGTCTAAATGTAATTGCCTTGCAGCTTCAGACTGGGGCTACACAGTGAGCTAAGGCTCGGCAAGCATTGAGTGACCAAAGATTGCTCTATAGCAGTGCAGCCATTGAACTGAATGACGGTGAAGCACAATTCAAGTCTGAGAAGACAGAATTTAAATTAAAAAAAAAAAAAATCTGCTATATTTTATTTTTTATTCTACAACCCCTTTCAACGTAGTGGCTGCACAACCACACAGTGATCTTTTGTTGCCCAAGGGGTGTCATCGGCAAGATCGTCATGTAGCCCTAGCCTTATAAATTTCAAGATTATTGCCCAAACTCCAGTATTCATGACTTCTGTGTAGCGATACTGCCAGGGAAACATATGGTGAAGTTTGGTTTGGAGTTAAATATTACAATATAACATTTCTTAAAGGATACATTTCCAAGTTCAGTTTTTTTTTTTTATGTAGTTTAGAAGCCTAAGCCAGGAGTGGATTTAAAACGAGGCAGGTGCTCAGTCTTTCCATTATACGTGTATTCTGTTAATGAACCAGCCTTGGCTTCAGAAACTCCATAAAAAAACTTGACAACCCAGAAACTCCATTAAAAATGCGAAAACCTAACTGAATAGTCATTACCAAATATGTTATTATTAGTAATGGTGTATTTACCAGAAAAAGTAATGGTCCAGTAATAACTGTATGGCTGTGTGGAAAGATTCAGGTTGTTTACCCGTAAAACAGGGGTGAAAAACCTATGGCCTTGGGTGCCATGCAGCTAGAAATGTCATTCATGTGTGTGTCTGGTGGCTGCTCGCATGTCAGATATAAGAGGACTGGTATACAATGTAGGAGCAGGAATGTGCAAGTATTAATGAATCCCTGTAATCTCCATATATTGTCACTCCTGAACCCTGTATGGCTCTCTAAAAAGAGTAAAAAGAGTAGATGAGGTGGTGAAGGGGGCATGTCAGTGGCTATTTTCACAGACCCCCAATAAGACCTCAGATCAGACCCACGATGTTATTTAGACCCCAGCTTAGACCCCCAGTAAGACATAAGATCAGTCCCCCAGATTAGACCTCCAATGTTAATTAGACGCAGCTCAGACCCCCAACCAGACCTCAAATCAGACACCCATTGTTGACCAGACCACAAATCAGATCTCAGATCAGACCCTCAATGTTAATTAGACCCCAGCTCAGACCCCCAATCAGACCTCATATCAAATCCCAATTATTCATCAGACCTCAGAACAGCCAAAAAAAACAGTTCCAGACACTGCGGCCACTCAGGAGATCCATTGCTCTTTCTATCGTGTTGTGTCCGGACATTCCACAGTTTGAGGTCACAGAGCTTGCCCACGTCCTCATGCTATGCGCAGGCAGAAGACCAGGAAGTGGTGAGTACAGAGCCCACATCTGGAGCTCTGCATTCAGTTTTCCAATCCTGCTGAACTAATGAGCGCTTCTATAATATGGTGAAAAATGCTGTACTTTCAATTAGCCATACATTAGCCGTGGTAATAACCCTTTACCTTTTATTACAGCCCTTAGAACTGGTTCAATAAGACAATGTGATCATCAGAGTAGAAAAGGTTTGACAACCTTGCCCTACAAGAACCCCCAGCAGAATATAACCTGCAATTTCTCATTACTGAAGGCAAAGGCCATAATAAACCTGTTGCAAGATTAGGATGTGCCAAGATGAGGGCTAAGCTATGGACTTTTTACATAACACATGTTAACTACTTCTATGTAGCATAGGCACGATTGTTAATACAGCAATTTAACACTGTTTCTAACATAACACTGTTATGTATGCTGCTTGTGATATCCAATTGCATATACTAAACACAGTGAAAAAGTCAGCCCTGCTACATCTGTACATGTAAGGTACCTGCATTGATTGTATGTTGAATTGCTGTTTGCTTGTGTGTTATAATTCAATTTAGAGATCTGCTTAGGTGATGTGTTTCTTGAAATGTGTTACGTGTATTTTATATGCTAAATCCTCAATTAAAATACATTCTACATGAGTTGCATTGCGAAATCTCGCTGATGTGTAGGCTGACAATTTCTAATAGATGAGCCAGGAATAAACTACAAGGCTGTGGAAAGGTCATGTCTAATCTCAGTGATCCTGTTAGAATACTAACTGACGTAAAGGCAAAGCTGTGATATCTTGGAAATAAGCTATGTATTTGTCTATGTGTGAAGTGAGACACTAAGTTATGTGACATACATTTTAATAGCACTGGGAATGTGAAGAGGCCGCCAATTGCAATATCAGAGTTACAGTTTACCTGTCTGCTTTATCTGCTTACATTGCAGTTTCTGGTAATGGACATGTATAATTCAGTGCAATGCGAGAGCTTTACTACAGAGGTAATGTGGAAGTGAGAGATGTTCTAGATGAGGGGCATTGTGATGAGATAGTTATGTGACTTTAGATTGGGATTGGAAAAATACATTTTTAGGAACACTGATTTTTTTTAAGTTTATCTTGCTAGAACTCTAATTTGGTTATACAGTACAGTACATAAGAAGAGATCCTACTTTAAAGGGGTTTTCTGAATGTTTAATACTGATGACCTATCCTCAGAATAGGTCATCAGTAAAAGATCGGAGGGGGTCCAACTCCCAGCACCCATGGACCAGCTGTTTGAAGAGGCTGCCGGGCACTCCGGTGAGCGCCGTGGCTTCCTTGCACCATATCAGGCACGGTGCTGTACATTGTATAGCGGCTTTACTTGGGTTTGCATTAATTTGAATGGGACTGAGCTGCTCTTAGGCCTTGTGACTGATGAACGTGACATCACAGACCTGAGAAGAGAGGCAGCAACACTCACTCAGACAACCCCTTTTCAAATCCCTTTAAAACATGCTTTAAAATGAAGGTCACTAAATCTTGGTGAGAAGTTTCCTGTGTTTCCCTTCAGATTTATGACAGATTTCACCCTATGCCCTGCATAAACTGGTTTAAACTGATTTAAAATCCATATCACAAGTCTATTCCCACAATTCTTCTGCATCATGTGAATGAGATTTGGTACTGGAACTGTAATATGTTGTGGAATCCATTATGTGTGAACATACTCTTACACACTTCTACTTAATGTGGATAGGTTACAGAGTGCATGGAGATTTCAAGGGTGGACCTTCAGCTGTAAGCATGTTATGGCATAGATATACAACGCTCTATAATTTCCACTCAATAATTCGAGGAGGGCTGTGTGCCATTTCACTTTTCAGCTCAGACTGCAGAAATAATTGAATGGCTACTGACAAAAACAAAAGTACATAATCATCATAATTGTATTATTTTTCGTGCACTCTATAACCTATCCCAAAATGGAGTATATAACTGCACATTCACTTTAAAGGGAAACTGTCACCATGAAAATGCAGTGCAGTCTGCATCCTTACCCCAAAACTCTATATCAATCTGCTCAGCTCCCACTTCTCTATAACATGCTGCCTGCAGATTGCACTGCTTTGTCATGGTGACAGGTCCTCTTTAAAGCACATCTGTAAGTAGAAACTCTTCTCATCTACTCTATCATATTTATTTGGATTTTTTTGAACCCTGAACGTTAGAAGTAGGGCATATTCATGAGTGCAGATTTTGTTCAGGTCTTTGCAAAGGACAATAATAGTATCTGTCTATTTTGCTTTCTTTTCTTGAATGATCCACACTTGAATTTGACCTTAAAAAACTGTATTAAAAGAAAAAAGAACTGAACAAACTTGATCAAAACCTCACCAATTCCCTTATTATACAGAAAAAAACTCTATATAGGACAAACTACATAGAAAAAATGAAGCCCAAAAAGTACAATGTAAGATACATACGGTAATTCTTTATTGTATATAAAGTATAAAAACAATTAAAAATCCATTATATAAGGAGAGGTGACAGGAAAACCGCCATCCCAAGCCCACAGAACAGCATGGGTCTATATCAGCCAATAGCACAGATGACAAATAAATAGACATACCTAGTAAGGGCTCATTCACATCACCGTTAGGTATTCCGTTCTAGCTTTCAGTTATAACATCGTTATAAAGGAAAATAACAGAATCCATAGGACGGAAATTAAAACGAACACCTTTAAGAGGCATTCCGTTTTGATCCGTCATAATAGAAGCCTATGGGAAAGCATAACGGATCCATCTGGTTTCCGTTATGCTGGACGGAAAACAAAGTCCCATCGACAGGACTTTGTTTTCCGTCGAGCATAACTGAAACCAGACGGATCCGTTATGCTTTTCCATAGGCTTCTATTATGACAGATCAAAACGGAATGCCTCTTAAAGGTGTCTGTTTTGATTTCCATCCTATGGATTCCGTTATTTTCCGCTATAACGATGTTATAACGGAAAGCTAGAACGGAATCCCTAGCGGTGATGTGAACGAGCCCTAACGTGGGTAAGAAAACTTATCCCAAAATAGTAGAGTCACAGAAAATATAAATGCATACAATGCCAGCTATACATAGCTTACCAGTAGATGTTGTGTGGTACGAGGAACGGTGTAGTACAAGAAATGGCGCTATGTAGTTTGTCCTATATAGAGTTTTTTCTCATAAAGTTGGGAGCCTGTACTTTCATTCTATTTTTGAGCCAGTTTATCTAGCGCTATGTGGGAACACTTGTTTCCTTAATTTCAGCATTTATTAATGGTTGTATGCTGGTTTTAGTTGTTGTTTTCTTTTGTTTATTCCCTTATTATACAGTGGTCCCTCACGTTATAATATTTATTGGTTCCGGGACAACCATTGTATGTTGAAAACCATTGTAAACTGGGTCCATAAAGTTATGGAAAGCTGGTAATAATTGGCTTTAAAGCCCATAAAGTCATCCCAATATAGCAGAAAATTAAAATTTCAGAACAAAACATACCTAAGACTAATAAAACAGTCAGGAATAGATGATAGAAGCTGCAAATCACTTTCCATGATGAAGACAAGAGCCTCCTCATGGTCTCGTATAGTACACACTGCGCACCAATATAGGTCTTTTACCAGAGAAATGGACAAATGGCCATGTTAATTGGTTGGATCTGAGTCTGAGCCATTGTATGTTGAGTCTAGTTTCAACTTACTGATGGCCCAGGAAAGACCATTGTAAGTTGAAAATATTATACCATTGTATCTTGAGAGACCACTGTATCTGGATACTAAACTATTATCTGCTTTCAACATTTTTCCTAGGGGAAGTACAACTGGGAGATGGATCTGGGTGCAATTGTAGATCATAGACTAAATACTTTAACATCATTTAATGTCAATAAGCAGCTTCTAAGGTTCATTTTGACACTACTGGTAAAGTCTTCCAGCAGGCTGTTCCAGAATAGAAAGCTGGGAACCGGATGGACAAAAACAGCTGTGTGCAGCAGTATTTGTCTAGTTGATTCTCACATATTTCCCGGGGTGCTGCCAGATCTCTGCCAGACCCTATTGTCAGCATTCAGGCAGTGTCCGGCAATGGTAGAATCAGCAGGCTGTTCCGGATCTGTGAATGCTAGCGTGAAACTAACCTAAGGCAAGTATAATATTGTGATGTTTTAAAAAAAAAGACATGGCCTTGCAGGATAGTGACATAATATTAACACTTTACAAAGGGGCAAAGGGGCATGGGGGATTTTAATTC
This sequence comes from Rhinella marina, assembly GCA_900303285.1. Taxonomy (NCBI): domain Eukaryota; kingdom Metazoa; phylum Chordata; class Amphibia; order Anura; family Bufonidae; genus Rhinella; species Rhinella marina. The sequence continues at coordinate 42,117 of ONZH01003700.1, read as the reverse complement.
TGATGAAAGAGAAATTATTTAGTCTTGCGAACACAAATCCGATTATGACATGAATGTGATGAAAAGCTGTTTCATGTAAATTCCCTAAACAGAAAAGAAATCACCTAAACATTACACCTACTGTAGATTTTATGATATCCCACTCTAAATCCATAGGAATTAATGTGGTGTTGGTCCCCCTTTTCCAACTAAAATATCTTGCACTCTTCTGGGAAGCCTTTCTACAACATTTTGGAGTGGGTCTGTGGGAATTTTTGCCCACTCATGCAGAAGAACATTTGTGAGGTTAGACACTGCTGTTGGATTAGAGGGCCATATATTATACGTTATGTTAACTGTTCATTTCTGAAATATATTTTGTTCATTTATTCATGCACAGTAAAAGTGCTCTAAAATAAGAATCCTGATGGAATTGCTCTGATAATTGTGGTGAAAATAAAGCTTTTCAAACATTTTCAGAGAGAGGCAAAAATAAACAATGCATAAATGTTGAGTCAGTAGTTAATGTAGAAATGAAAAATGACTGCTGGCGAGTGCCTGGCTGTTGGAATAGAGCATTTTCCCAGCTGTATGTTTGCCCTACATAAAACAGAGACTTTTGTTAGTTTTTCATCAGTAATGAAACACAGTTTGATCTTTAAAAAGTCCAGTATAATTGCAATTACATTATAAATGTTGTATTAAACATCCCCCTTAACATTGCAGCATGGATACTTTTCTTTTCTTTTTTGTACCCCAAAAAAAGGATGAGACCACACAAGATAAAATGTATTGGTAGCATTCTAGAAAAACTGCATTGCATTTATCTTTTAAAATGTTAGGTCCACAATAAATCCAATGAATCCAACAAGTAGCATGAACTTTGCATTGTAGCCCTGTAGCTGCCACAAATCTATTCATTATTCTGTGCAATTTTTTATACATCAATGTTTTTATACATCAAATAAGCAACCAAACTACCTCAAGTGACTGCAACACTAAGGAAGGTCTCTCTGTATTTGCCCTGAGTGCCATTGCTGCCACCACTGCTATGACAGTGGCTACAACTGCCACCACTATTACAAGCACCACCACCAAAAAAGCTTCAGTGCCAAAAATGCAATGGAGGATGCCGGCAGCGGACCACATGTACCACAAAAACATCCTACACAAGATAACCAATTGTGCGGATATGACAAACTATATAATCAAACAAATCATGGAAAAAGGTGCACTGCGACGGTAAATGCAATTGATAATATATGGCTAAACCCTCACACTGATGTTAAAATGAGACTTTCGCCAACATATTCTTATATCAAGAACATACCGGAGCCCGCGTCAAGGTATCTCAGAGTGGAACGGGACCTAACGCTAACCTACCTATGCCGTATGGGCAATTACGGAAGGAGCATACAGGCCGACACATGTGGTACATGTGGTCCGCTGCAGGCATCTTCCATTGTATGCATTTTTGCTGGGGATTGCTGTTAACAATGGATCACATGTGCAGGATTTACTCCCCGGTTTGATATGCACAACAGCATATGGTGTTTGAGCACTTCTCTGCCATTTTAGACCACTTTTTTTTCCATGATTGTGTTTAGACATTTACACCTGGAGGTGTGGCAACTCCAGGTTTGAATGTGCCTTGACTTAGACCTTATGGTAACATTCTGGTGCACCTGTGCAGCCTGAGTCCCATGAGTCATTGGACTCACAGTCTCCTCCCTCCTCCCATTGTATGTGTGATCTCACACTGGAGGTAACTAGGAGTTGGTCGCTGTGTATCGGCCTGTATGCTCCTTCTGTAATTGCCCATACGCCATAGGTAGGTTAACGTTAGGTCCCGTGCCACTCTGAGATACCTTGACGCGGTGCACAGGCTCCGGTATGTTCTTGATATAAGAATATGTTGGCGAAAGTCTCATTTTAACATCAGCGTGAGGGTTTAGCCATATATTATCAATTGCATTTACAGTCGCAGTGCACCTTTTTCCATGATTTGTTTGATTATATAGTTTGTCATATCTGCACAATTGGTTATCTTGTGTAGGATGTTTTTGTGGTACATGTGCACCTTTTTCCGTGATTTGTTTTACTACTACCACCACCAGCCAGATGGCTGGTGTTGCTGTTTGCACTACTATAGCCACCCACATTCTGACACTGGGTCTGTTTTTTGTTTTCCAATTACCAGACCTTTTATTATTTAAGTCAGAGGTTTAGTAGACAGATTATTAAAGAGGCTCTGTCACTAGGTTTTAACCTATGTATTTAAATACATAGGTTAAAACCCCTTGACTTCTACAGTTAGAACATACCTTTATTGCAGAGTACAGCGCAGCGGTTGTGCTGAAAAAAGACCTTTAATCTTTATGTTAATGAGCCTTCGGAGCACCGGGGGGCGGGCTCTTTCTTCCTGAGCACCGCTTCTTCACCGCCCCCCGGGTCCCGAGGCTCTCTCCGATGCCGACGTCCACGCCCCTCTGAAAATTGATTGACAGCGCTAGGCCGTTTGGCCTAGCGCTGAAATCCCGCCGGCGCATGCGCAGAAGCGCTTGCAGTGCCGAACACCGCAAGCGCTTCCATCCTTGTGCGCACGCGCCGTCACTTCGCTGAACCCGGAAGTGACGGCGCGTGCGCACAAGGATGGAAGCGCTTGCGGTGTTCGGCACTGCAAGCGCTTCTGCGCATGCGCCGGCGGGATTTCAGCTGTCAATCAATTTTCAGAGGGGCGTGGACGTCGGCATCGGAGAGAGCCTCGGGACCCGGGGGGCGGTGAAGAAGCGGTGCTCAGGAAGAAAGAGCCCGCCCCCCGGTGCTCCGAAGGCTCATTAACATAAAGATTAAAGGTCTTTTTTCAGCACAACCGCTGCGCTGTACTCTGCAATAAAGGTATGTTCTAACTGTAGAAGTCAAGGGGTTTTAACCTATGTATTTAAATACATAGGTTAAAACCTAGTGACAGAGCCGCTTTAAATTAATGCATAATATTAATATTAATGCAGTTATTGTAGCATGATGTGTTACATAAAACAGCAGAGTAAAAAAAGTTAGACCAGCACTTCCAAACAATATGAAACAAAATACAGGTGCATGCTACCACAACTGCAATGCCAAAGCAAACATTATATGCAGCAGCACACTGTTCCATGCGAAAATACATATGCAGGCAATGGAAACATGGATAAATCTGAATTTTATTATTGCTATGAAAATAAGAAGTTCTTTGTGCACATTTTTGAACAAAATTGTTTTTGGCCCATCTACCAATGACAAGGTGGCTTCAATAGGCCTATAAAATTTGAGAATTTACATATAAAGGCTGACTGGTTATTCATTTACAGAAAAAAGTGAGGTTGTTGCAAGATTTTGCTTACCAAATTTGCAGTGCAACATGAACTTCTCAATTGCCAGCTGCGTTATGAACAGTCCCTCCTTCCCTATTTTTCTCTGATAAAATCCTGATTTCCCTAATTAAATATGTCCCTACATTGACTTACCCTACCACACAGAGATTACTCACTTGTGTCAGTAATCGCTTTTTGGCAGAAATAGCCAAGAAAATGCTCTCAGATTGCATGCTGAACTTACAACGATGTCTCTCCAGCCTAGAGGCTCACAGGCTGTCAGTCTCTGAGCAAATCAAGGAAAGCTCCCTCTCTCCCAGGGTCATGTGATCCTCTGTCTCCATGTTTTCTTACATTTTCCCATCTAATTTTCACTATTTAATGACTCAGGTGCCGTATTGAGTGATTAGTCCAAAGCGAATCACCAAAACTTCAGATTTGTTTAGCAGTAGAATTTTTGTAAAGTGATGAATGATTAAGAATCAATTTGTGCACCTCTAGTCTGCTTACATTGATATTTTAGCAGTTCAAAAAAGATTTACATTCCAGGATCCGATGGAGTATTTCATCAAGCAGCCCAATCAAGAAAGCCTTAATTTTATTTTAGTCCCTTTTGTGCATGCAAAATGGATAGTCAAGCCCAGAGAAGGCAGACAACTGTAGCTTGTTTGTTTAAATGCACACAGCGGTGTTTTGCTCTGAGCCAAACCCATTGGCATTTTGTAAGCAGATACATTTAAAGTGGATATCCGAAATCGAAAAGAACCACTCCAATGCCCAGGCCCCTTGTATACAGATCTTTTCATGGCCACTGCTGCATCATCCCATTGTGTGGATCATAACATCTGGTGACGGAGTGGGGAGAGGCCAATAGCAGGTCATGATGAGCCCCCTTAAGGCTGGTCACCATCTTGGCCTGCTATTGACTGCCCCTCCCCCTCGCCAGATGTTTTGAGTACCAGCCATGCAGGGATCCGGATCAACGCGGGGCCCAGGAGCAGGTATGTATAATGTATATGAGGGGCCCAGGTATTGGGGGGAGAAGTTTTAGCATTTGGATAACCCCTTTAACAACAGGACATTACAATCTCCCTTGTCAATAGTGTGTTTCATGGAAACATGCAATGCGAGTCCTGGATTATATAGGTGGCAATGGTGACAGTCCACACTCACCTATGTACTCCTCTATGGATCATCAGCAGATTGGGGTTCTAACTGGAATCTGAAGCAAGAAAATTAGGCACTAAGACATATCAACATCAAGCAATAATATTACTGAATGTGTCTTATAATTAACATATAATTTGTATGACGCTTACATAATATATATTGCATATTTAAGAAAACAGTTGTTAAATGACATGCTTCACATATACATAGGTAATACTCATGCTTCTTCATCTAGTGAGGTGAATTTTTCGATCTTGAATGCACTGAAATGCTGAGCAAAGCTGAGACTTCTGAAATGCTTTGATATAATTACCATCACATGAATAAAGATGTTCCTAGTGTAATACTCTGTATAAAATAATGTAGAAGACATCTGATTACTGTAATTTCTAATGAATGTAGATTACTTACACATTAAAGGCGAAAAGTAATGTGATCTCTATACCATAACATTTTGAGAAACATTTTTAATTTTTTAACCAGACAAACATTGAAAATAAATGCCATTTAACTCTAGTTGATGCAGAGCACATTTTTCTTAAGGAAATCTACTATTGTAATCAAGCTGACAGTATGGATCATGAATGTTTCCTCATAATGGAGGTGTTTTATGTCCCTCTGCTTAATACTCTTACATATGATACTTTATTAGCTCATTAAAGATGTTTTTTAGGAATGATTTCAAATGGCTGTCAGCAACCTGTCCCAGAATATGGGTAGTACTGGTTGCCTCCAATTGTTGCCTAGGGCATGAAGGAACTTTACCTCATTACACACATATACTAGATATATTGCTGAGTTTTTCTTGCAGGCTGTTTAGCCATAATGGCAAATTGCGTCATTACCATCTATTGTGGAGCAGTATAGAGCTGTTCTTCTTACATTCTTGGACAGGTTACTGGTGGCCATTATAAATAATATTCCCAGAGAAGCCCTTTATATTGTTTTTGTCCATCAGAAGCGGGACTTACATTTCTATAAGAATATGAGCAAGAGCTCTTTAGATTTTTTTATTGTTACTATTTACCAACTGCATACTTTTTACATGCGCTTCTGAAACTGTCAGAATGGCCTCACTGATGAAGTTCCCCTTAGATAGTGAAGAGGTGTTAGTAGGAAGGTAGTTTATCAATGAGCGAGCATGTTCTTATTGTACCTGCTGCCAAGCATTTCTTTGGCTTCATTTTCTTATCTACATAATTGAGTCATATTTTGTTTATGTTATGCTAAGTTCAAGGAAAAAATGAATTGATTAATATTTTAACTTTCCCATAACTATGAAACCCCAGTCGAAAAAGGAAACATTGTAATTGAGCTAAGCTCCTAGAGGGCTCCTGGGTGTTTGCTCTCTGGTCTTCGATCTTTCTTTAATTTTAAATTTTTAAAAGTTCTTTGACTAGTAAGATGTGCTAAAGTTGTGTATATATAGATTACTGATTGTATAATTAATAGACTATAATACTATTAGATCAAGAGGAAATTCTCATATAAGTGCATAGGCACCTACTGCTTTATTAGGATGTCCCCATTTATAGCCATGTCTAGTCTCTATGCATACACTTGTCAGGATCCCAAAATCAACCTACCAACGGTTGAAGCATAGAAAGTGGGACAAATATTAAATTACCTGACTAGAAGCAATTATTGGGAATGAAAAAAATAGAGGTTTGTCAGCACATCCCAGTGTGCAGGTGCGCCTCTCCATGGCTGAAAGCACAAAAGCAAACACAAACACAATGCAACAGCACTCTGCAAACAGAAATAACAAAGTAAATACAATAGTGCCATACTCACTATAGAACATGTACTAATGTTACGTTATAAATGTAAGATTCTTGACAAATACATATTGTACAAAATTATTTGTGCCTGTCCGCCAACGACAAGGTGATCTCTTTAGGGCAGGAACCTATACTAAATACTACCTGGTGCAATACTGGCCTCCATTAAATTCAGGGAATGCAGGTTCTGCATGCATGCCGAGCCCACAAAGTATTAAAACTTTTTTTTTATCCCACAATGGCCTCCTTTAAATTCAGGGAATGCAGGCTCCACATGCATGCTGAGCCCACTCTATATTTTAACTCTCCTAGTGCCAAATGGCCTCCATTAAATTCAGGTACAGCAGGCTACAGCTTTATACTTGCACTAGCAGAGGTAAGATACTACTGTAGGAACTATAGGGGTCATTATTAGAGGAAGTCCAGGTATTGGCCCCATTCACTTGTGTTGCGATATCTTCTGTCAATATGGATCACATTTTTTTCCCCCAGGGCTACTTTAAGTTCTCAATCTGCCTCTGGCTGATTATAGGGGATTGGCCCAGACGAAACAAAGATAGGGATTGTCCCAGACAAAACAAGAATAGTGTAGTATTTTTTGCTAGACTGGTTTATCCATAATGTTACTAAAGAAGCATGCTTGGTTAAATTGTATTGTTTGGTTATGTTGCTTAGTGCTGTTGCTGAGTCTGAAAAGTTTTCAGAAATCAGCATTTGTGGACTTGAATCTGAAAATGATAAAGACCATCAAGGAAATAAAGATTGTTTCTATAGGCGTGGTACCACATATTAAAGTTATTCCTATTCACAGGTAAATAGGGTACAAGGCTTCCAGCCATTGGCTGCTGAAGACTGGGATGCATGCAAAGGCCCTTTAAGAGCTTTGAGAGTGTGCACGCCCTATGGGTAGAGGGGAGAGGCCTAGCTGACAAGAAAAGGCTGTGGCCTGCATAGAAAGTCCACAGACGACTCCGATGGTTGGACCGCTACACAGAAGCTGATAGATACTGGCAGGCCAAGACCACTAGAGATTACACCAAGGGGTAAGTGGAGCCTTAACCCTGCCTGTCCCGGATAGCAGAACAGTGCAGTGTATGGACTACCTATATAATACAAAGATGTACTGCATAGAGAATCTGATCACTTGGCATTTGCTCATTTATTTACTAAATGCTAGGCCTATAAGACAGGGCAATGATTGTTACTTTTGGCCAATAATCAGCCAGTGTAAAAGGCCTTTAAAGGGGTTGTCTCACTTCAGTAAGTGGCATTTACCATGTAGAGAAAGTTAATACAAGCCAGTCATTAATATATTGTTTTTATCCATATTGCTTCCTTTGCTGGCTGGATTGATTTTTCTATCACATTATACACTGCTTGTGTCCATGGTTACAGACCATCCTGCAATCCATCAGTGGTGGTCTTGCTTGCACAATATAGGAAAAAGCACTAGCCTATATGCGCTCCCATGGTTCTGGCCACCAGACAGGCTGGTGCTTTTTTCTATAGTGTGCAAGCACGACCACCACTGATGGACTGCAGGGTGGTATGTAACCATGGAAACGTGCAATGTATAATGTGATGGAAAAATGAATCCAGCTAGCAAGGAAGGCAATATGGATAATAACAATACATTAGTAAGTGCCTTGTATTAACTTTCTCTACATGATAAATAGCAGTTACTGGAGTGAGACAACCCCTTTAAGAGAAAGGACACTATATTTTCCAGTATCCATCTCCTCCTGTTTAAAACATTCAAACCAGTTTTTGCATCTCCAACAAACAAAATGATGGACTTAAAGGGGTTGTCCCACAAAAATAAATTCTACAGTTTCCAAACCAACACCTGGATCTGATTTCTGTTGTAATAGCATGTAATTAAACATGTAGCATAGCCCCTGAGATATTCAATAAAATGTATCTGCATAGCACCACCTGTTGTTTGTTTTCTTATTTCTTTGAACTGCTCACTGAGAAGGCCACACATGCTCAGTTTCATCATTCAACTGCCTTCTGAGCTGTGATAGTGAGAGAGCTCCAGCAGAAAAGACAAGAGATTGTCATGTACTGTATGAGGTCTGGTTTTCATTTTTTTTACATTAATCATGGAATAACCACTTTAAAGTAAATTTCCCCAAAATTAGGTTTCACTTTCTTCTGTAAAATATTCTCTTTATGAAATCCCATTTTTAGTTGCCAGAAGAGTAACTTATACATGAGGCCAAAACTATATAAAAATACTAGCTAATTATGATCCAAAGGAGAGCAGGAAGTATACTATATTTACAGAGTGTACAGACCATGAGAATAACAGATGGCTGTATTGATCAGCATGTTAGCGCAAAGTGGAAAATAAGGTTAATTTTTTCAAAATTACCCACCTGCATCGCCTATTATCTGTATTTATGCACTAAGTGGAAAACAGTTCATGCTCAAAAATGCATACTGGTAATTATAGAAACATGTCTATGTCAGCAAAAGGTGAGCAACTCTGAAAATAAGGTATGTCTTCCATTTGCGTTGACCGTCTTATTAACCATACTGATAGAACATAGATTGTGAGCTTCATTGTCTGTAAAGTACATTGGAATATGACAGCAGTATATAGGTGAGTACAATAAATAAATTGAGGTTTTTTTTTATTGTGCAGTTTAGGTTTTTTAGAATTTTAACACTAAAACAGTCAAAAAAATTGAAATATACAATATATTTATATTTTATATATAAAAAATGTGGTAGAAATGAAGGTTAATAAATTGAATGCACCACAATAAAGGAAAATGCCAAGGAGGGGAGACCCTATTAAAAATGGAAGCAAATAGTAATGCATATTAAAATCATTTTACGGCAAATGGACAGATAAGAATAAGGGGTTTTCCAAGATCAGAAAAATTTGGCCAAAGGGTGAAAATGGCATAAAATAATAGAAAAACATCAACCTGATAAATCTTCTGCTGTTCTGTGTATGGCCAGCTGAGGCCATTGACTGGTTGCAGCGGTCAAGGAGGTAGGACAGGTGTATCATCTCTGCAGTAAAGTAAACAAAGATTGTTGGGCTCCATTGGAGTGGCAGTACTGGAATTGAGCAAGATATATTAGGTGAGTGATTTTTATTTTATTTTTTTATTGACATTCATGACATCCTCCCCCCTGACCAAATATTTGCTGATCTTGGTTAACCATTTCATCCATATTACAAATGAAATATTTGAAACCTCTATGATTCTACAAAATTATAGAGGTTTCAAATATCAGCGCTGGGATTAAAGCGCTGCCTGCACGTGTATATACGTGCTATCTGCACGGGGCATGTGCAGATAGGACTATATACACGGATGGCGGTCGTCAAGGGGTTAAGGAAAGCCCTCAGCTCTATCATAGGCATTATGGTTTTGACATAATATACAGATGTAGCAGGCAGTAAAGTAATTCCTAACAGACATGCTTGTTGAGTCAAACGAGTTACACTGTTGGGTTAATGCGTTAACCCACTGAAGTTGGAGCTTGCTAGATCGGTACATCTTTTTTTATCCAGCAAATCCAATGCTGTAAATCCAAATCCAACAGTAGTAAAATAATTTCAGCATGAAGAACCTTAAAACATTATCAACTGTGTGCCATTCTACAGAATTTGGTGAGGTAAACATATTTAATAAATAATTGCAATTTACATTTTTAATGCATTGAAATTAAAATTAGTCTAAATAAACTGAAAATAAACGTTGTGGAGTAAGAATCCATGCAGTGAGATGATTATTTATATATGATTGCTTCACTAAATAGTTGATGCACCTGCTAGGAAGATCTAATGCTGATTTAGCTGTTTCTTGTAAAGCACAACAGCAGCTGATGAAAGTGCACAGGGTTAAAACTTATAATATTCTGTAGGATATTACAGGGGTTGTCCAGATGAGAAAAAAGGCTGCGTTTCTTGATTTTCAGAAAATCTCCAGTCTTACCCATGGGCTGTGTTGAGTACTGAAGTTCAGCTTCATTCACCACCAAAAAAATATTCTTATATTCTTTAGGCTTTTTTTAGTGAGCTTCCAGCAGTAGAATCAGGAAATAGGATTTTGACAATAAATGACCAACAATGAAAAATTCTGTTTTGTTTCCTAGAATTGATGTGAGACTCACATTTATTGAAAAAAAAAATACAATCCTCTTTTTTATAGAAAAATTATATTTGCCGTTTTTGATTAATCAGGAACAATACTCCAAAATACATTCAAATGTATATACAGCCTGGAATCATAAATATTTACAGTAATTCTGAGAATTCTAACAATATCTCAGAAAATATTTGTGGGAGGGGATTTACTAAGCCCTCCACTAAAGATGAACAAACCAGTTCATAATGAATCAAGTTTTCTACGTACGGTACTTTGCATTTTTTCAGATGACAGACAAACCCGAACCTTCTCAGATTCATATCGGACAAATACAGTGAAACAGCGTAACACCATTTTACTGCACATGTTGGCAGGAAAAAAGCACTAGGGAGGAAGAAGAAGAGTGCTCAGATAACCCTGAGTGTAAGTGGAACAAAGGGCTTACCATAATTGGCTCATAGGCCGACAGCCAGAATGAGCCAATCAGTGCTGCAGCAGGCACAGAGGTGCTCTAGAAGAATGAGCAGGACATCATTCTGTGTTGGGCTGTGAATGAGGGCAGTTGGGTCTTACGGCATCTGCCAGAAAAAAAAATTATGGAGTCAGGGACAGTTAAAAATCACAATCAAGCTTGTACCCTACTGCCAGGGACAGTGAAGGGAAAGACTAGAAGTACAAAGAAAAATTGTGTGTGTACAATAGGGACAGACAGGGAAGCTGTCAGCCAGGGAGTGAGAAGTGAGGAGCTGAGGCTGGCTTTGCAACCTAGCACAACTGCAGCTGCTACAAACCTCAAAAGCAGCTACCTACAAGGACAATGCTTTCATTCTTTCACCCCCCCCCCCCACTTGAAATACTAGTCCGAACTCTGTGTCAGCGCATCTCACATAGTTATTATTTTTTTTTTTTTAAGTCAGGGGTGCACAACATTTTCTGGTTGGGGCCACATTGTCAGACTGAAGGAATCCCAAGCACCGAAAATAAAATTTAAAGGGGTATTACCAACTGAAATACTGTATTTATGGCTTATTATTAGACATACAATGTATACTATAAATGTCTGGTTACTCCTCCAGGATTCCCATCTAATGGGGAATACATGAAAAATACATGTGAGCAGCCGCAAGATATAGACATACATGTCTGTCACCAGATGGTTGGGGGCCGCACAGAATGATCAAGGGCCGCAGGTTGTGCACCCCTGGTTTAACCACTTCAGCTCTGAGCCATTTACCCCCTTCCTGACCAGGCCTAATTTTTCAAATCTGACATGTGTCACTTCATGTGGTAATAACTTTGGAACGCTTTTACTTAGCCAAGCGATTCTGAGATTGTTTTCTCGTGACACATTGTACTTCAAGTTAATGGTAAACTTGAGTCGATAAGTTTTAATTTTATTTATAAAAAAATCCAAAAGTTACCAAAAATTTGAAAAAATTCACTGTTTTCTAAATTTCAATCTCTCTGCTTTTAAGACAGATAGTGATGCCCCATAAAATACTTTTTAATTTACATTCCCCATATGTCAACTTTATGTTGGCATCATTTTGGTAGTGTCATTTTATTTTTTTAGGACAGTAGAAAGTTTAGAATTTTAGACGCAATTTTTGCTAATTTGCAGAATCAACTTTTTTAAGGACCAGTTCAGTTCTGAAGTCAGTTTGTGGGCTTACATAATAAAAAAGACCCATAAATGACCCCATTGTAGAAAATACACCCCTCAAACTATTCAAAACTGATTTTAGAAATGTTGTTAACCCTTTAAGTATTCCACAGGAATTAAAGCAAAATAGATGTGAAATTTCAAAATTTCACTTTTTTGCAGATTTTCCATTTTAATAATTTTTTCCTGTAACACATCAAGGGTTAACAACAAAACAAAACTCAATATTTATTACCCCGATTCTCCAGTTTGCAGAAACACCCCACATGTGGTCGTAAACTGTTATTTGGGGATACGCCAGGGCTCAGAAGGGGAGGAGCAGCATCTGCATTTTCTAACATGGAATTTTTTGTCATGGTTTGTAAGAGTGATAACTTTTTAACTTTTTTGTGGACTGAGCGGCGTGAGGTCTTATTTTTTGCGGGACAAGCTGTGCTTTTTATTGGCACCATTTTGGGGTACATATGGCTTTCTGATCACTTTTTAATCTAATTTTTGGGAGGTTAACTAAAAAAAAAAAAGCAGTTTAGGGGCATTTTTCTATATTTTTTTTTACACCGTTCACTTGATGGGGTAGATCATATATTGTGATATATGTAGAGCCAGTTGTTACGGACGCAACGATACCAAATATGTCTATTTTTTATTTATTTTTTTACGTTTTATACCATAAGAGCATTTTTTGAAGAAAAATCATGTTTTTGTGTTGCAGTTTTTTAAGAGCCATTTTTTTTTCATTTTTCGGGCTATAATCTTGTGTGGGGGCTCATTTTTTGCGGGATGAGGTGACGTTTTTATTGCTACCATTTTGGGATGCATACGACTTTTTGATTGTTTAATATTATGTTTTTTGGTAGGTGATGCGACAAAAAAAAGCTGTTTTGGCTTAATTTTTATTAGATTTTTTTTACGCAGTTCAGTTTATGGGGTAGATCATGTGATATTTTTATAGAGATGGTCGTTTCGGACGCGGTGATACCAAATATGTGTATCTTATTTATTTATTTTTATTTGTAACTTTTTTTCATGAAATATTTGGGGGGAAATTATTTTTTTATATATATATATATATATGTGATTTTTTTTTTTATGATAATATTTTTTTTTATTTTTTTTTTTTACACTTTGTGTCCCCCATAAGGTCATACAAGACCTCAGGGGGACATTTAACTTCACTTATTTTATTTTATTTTTTTTTACACTTGATTTCTCCTGTAACTGGGGCTGACATAGTGGCCCCAGTTACAGGGGAAATACATCCCCAGAGAGGCTGTACAGCATAATACTATGCTGTACAGCCTCAGTGCAGGGCTGATCGGGTCTATGAGAGACCCGGCAGCTCCTGCACTCTCCCGGCCCCGGCGATCACGTGACCGCCGGGCCGGAACAGGAAGCGCAATAGCGCTTCCTGATATGTATACACAGCGCTCGTTGAGCGCTGTGTATACAGCGATCTAGAAGGCAGGGACCCCTGGGAACGGTCCCTGCCTTCTCTTTGGGGTACCCTGCTGTCACTGACAGCAGGTACCCCACTGTGCAGCTGCACGATTAGCGTGCAGCTGCTATCTCTGAATGGCCGTTTAAAAACGGCCATTCAGAGATAGATAACCACTTCCCGGACGTTTATAGTCAACGTGCGGACGGGAAGTGGTTAAGTTTTAAAAAACATATAAAATAAGCAGGTTAGCGCACCAAACATGAGTGTTTGATAATGTAATTTTGGGGGCTGGTTATTGAATTTATTCAAACCAGCATATACTGTAGGTCATCACTTCACCAAAACACAGGGTAGCGCAGAAAATTATTTGTGAGTGATAACCAATTTGGGCCTAAATCCATTTCCATTTATTTCTGTCTCCTCATGGTTCCAATCAATTTATTTATTTATTTATTTATTTATTTTGGGGGGGGTTATTAACCAGCAGATAGGTTTTTACTACATAAATACACATGGTAGCACACAACATTTTCTGTGAGTAATAATGAATTTAGACCTAAAATCAGTTTCTATTTATTTCTGTCTCCACACTTTTTCAATCATTTTTTTTTAGGAGGGGGCTATTAAATTTATTCAAATCAACATACATGTGATTACTACACCTATACACAGGGTAGCACACAACATTATCTGTCAGGGCTATGGAAGCCATCCGTCTAGACGTTGTAGTAGTAGCAGGCCACAGTTCTCCATGACTTCCGAAAGGTGCAACACTATTGTTGAGGAGAATGAAGATAAGATTGTGAATTAGATGTCTTAGTCCTTCTCTCAATCACAGCAGGATGACATGGAGGTGACTTTGGAGTCTGACACTGTGTCTTGGAGCCAGGGTCACAGCATTCCTCCTACACCTCCTTCTTGTGGCCCTAGAAAAGGATTTCAGTGGAGTCTTCTGTCTTCACTGCCCTTTCCTAGTGGGGCATCTTCCTTTTTTCTGAGAAGTGGCAAGAAAATCTCATCACGTCCTATGGCAGACAGTCAAAAGGGTCTCAGTGATGATGACTTGTTTGAGAACAGTCACGGTTTGGGCTGCCCTGAAGAGGAGGTTCTGGAGGAGCATGGGGTCCCCATGCATAGCTGTGTTGATGGTGATGGTAATAGTGGCCGCGGTAGTGACGGCATTGGCGGTGGAGGCAAATACATTGAGAGTCGAGGAAAATGCAGAGCAGGGGAGGGGGGCAAAGCAGCAGGGAAGGTTAGGACTCCAGTGACAATTGTATGCTGAACAGGAACGGGGAGCTGGATCTGGGTACTGAGAATGAGACAACACCGGTGGAGAAGGGCATTGGCAGCAGCAATAAAGAGAAGAGGCACCATACGTTTCAAAGGACAGTCAGGGCCATGTCTGCTTCAAGATCTGGTGATGCTGCTGACACTGTGGGTGGTTTAGGCCCAAAACATGCCAGAGTTAGGGTCCATTCAGATGACTATAAGTGTTTTGCCGTCCACAATTGCGGAATATAAAAAACTAGAGATGAGCGAGCATACTCGTCCGAGCTTGGTGCTCGTTCGCGTATTAGGGTACTCGTAAGTGCTCGCTGCTCGGAAGACTATTTCGCCATACTCGAGGAAATGGCAACTTCTGCATCGTGCTTTTTTGGCGCCTATAAACACAGCTAATCACAAGCCAGGAGACTCTACGGTACACCCAGCATCACTTGGGGCCGTTACATGTCGATAGCAGGGGTTGGCTGGCCTGATCAGGTGACCCTGGAATATACTAGTGACTGGCCGCGGTGCTCGGCTCAGATGCCGTCTGGATGTCGTTAGGGATAGAGCTGCTGCCTTTCAGGGACAGTGTTAGGGCCTGCATTTAGTTCTCTGTTAGGCAGGAATCACCCACAAAGAACCCAACAGCCCTTCTAAGGGCTAGAAGAAATTTTTTTTGTCTCCTGCCTTGGCTGGCTGGCACTAGTAGTGCAGCTATCGCCATATCTAACCCTGTTTTTTTTATTGTTCTATCTCAGTGATACAAATCCATTGCACACAGCAGTGTGGAACCATTCTGTGTGTCACAGTTCAGCACACTCACTCCAATCCATATATACTGTCCAGGTGACACTTTCTGTACGTCACAGAATACAACCAAGTCATTTGCTACCAATAACGTATACAGCTTGATCCAGAAAACTCTCTGTGCGACATTTGTCTGGGTCGCAGTCTAAATAGCCACCGTTAACAGGGTGTCAGTCAGTTCTACGATAGTTTCTGCACGTCACGTTCCCAAAAAAACAAAATCTAAAAAAAAATGAGTTTTTCAGTTGTTTTAGCTCAGTGATACAAATCCATTTTACTCAGCTGCGTGTAACCTTTCTGTGTGTCACAGTTGAGCACACTCGCTCCAATCCGTATATACTGTCCAGGTGATGCTTTCTGTACGTCAGAGAATACAACCAAGTCATTTGCTACCAATAACATCTACAGCTTGATCCAGAAAACTCTCTGTGCGACATTTGTCTGGGTCGCAGTCTAAATAGCTACCGTTAACATGGTGTGAGTTAGGTCTCCGATAGTTTCTGCACGTCATGTTCCCAAAAAAACAAAATTAAAAAAAAAAAAAATAGTTTTTCAGTTGTTTTAGCTCAGTGATACAAATCCATTGTACTCAGCTGCGTGTAACCTTTCTGTGTGTCACAGTTCAGCACACTCGCTCCAATCCGTATAATCTGTCTAGGTGACACTTTCTGTACGTCACTTAATTCTACCAGACTGAACAAGTTTGTGGGTTTCAGTACACCAGGCCCGATTATTTTATTTTTTTATATCATACACTTATATACAAAAAACGTTGAACCCCAGGGCTAAGGGTCGAGGAGGAGGGGGTGGGCATTCAGTTACTGCAGGGGGCAGAGGCCGTGGTCCTGGGCAGGGTGAGACAGTACCTGCTGATGAGGGAGCTGTGGAACGCAGCAGAGCTACACTCCCTAGCTTCATGTCTCAACTTACAGGGACACGTGGTAGAGGACTGTTGAAACCACAACCGTGCGAACAGCTGATCTTGTGGATTGCGGACAATGCTTCAAGTAATTTGTCCACCAGTCAGTCTTCCACGCAGTCCACCCACGTTACCCAAGGGAGCACTCCTATGGCTCCTCCACCTCAACCTCCTATCCCCCAGTCTGCCCCCTCCCAGGAAAATTTGGAATGCGATCCAGCATACTCTCAGGAACTGTTTTCTGGACCCTTCCCAGAGTCACAAACCACTTCTCAGGTTGCTGCTGACCTCGTTCCCGATGCCCAAGTTTTCCAACTGTCGCAGTCTGTGGGTGATGATGATGATGATGATGATGATGACACTGTTGACTTAGTGGAAGAAGTTTGTAAAGAGGTGTCGGACGATGAGGAGACACGGTTGTCAGACAGTGGTGAAGTTGTTGTTAGGGGAGGAATTCCGAGGGGGGAGCAGACTGAGGAATCGGAGGATGACGAGGTGACTGACCCAAGCTGGGTTGATATGCCAAGTGAAGACAGTGCTTCTGAGGCGGAGGCGAGTGCTGCACCAGAACAGGTTGTAAGAGGCAGTGGTGTGGCCAGAGGGAAAAGCAGGGCCAGAGCTGGTGCATCAGCAGCAACTGTTTCACGTAGTGAAGCTCCCGTGGCGAGGACTAGATGTTCGCAAGTCTGGAGGTTCTTTAAAGAAAGTGAGGATGACCGACGGACTGTGGTGTGCAACCTGTGCCACACCAGGATCAGCAGGGGTGCCACCACTACTAGCCTAACCACCACCAGCATGTGCAGGCATATGAGTGCTAAACACCCCACTCAATGGAACCAAGGCCGTTCACCACCTCCTGCGGGTCACACCACTGCTCCTTCCCCTGTGTCACTCGCTGCCTCTGCTAGTCAACCCCCCGCGTCACTCGCTGCCTCTGCTAGTCAACCCCCTGCCCAGGACCCCGGCAGGAGCGCCTCCCGCCGGAAAACCACACCTTCGCCTCCGCGATCCTTCACAGTGTCCACCAACGTGTCCCAGCGCAACGTTCAGCTGTCTTTACAGCAGACGCTGGAGCGCAAGAGGAAATACAGTTCCACCCACCCACATGCCCAAGCCTCAACGTCCACATCTCCATGCCATGCCATGTGACATTTCGCAATCTCATGGCGGTGGCTGCCCCTCGGTTTTCGGTCCCCAGCCGCCACTATTTTTCCCGATGTGCCGTCCCAGCCCTACACAAGCACGTGTCACAGAACATCATCCGTGCCCTGACCAACGCTGTTTCTGAGAAGGTCCACCTAACCACGGACACTTGGACAAGTGCTGCCGGGCAGGGACACTATATCTCACTGACGGCACATTGGGTTAACTTGGTGGAGGCTGGGATCGAGAATGACCCTGGGGCCGCTCATGTACTGCCCACACCGAGGATTGCGGGGCCTACCTCGGTCATGGTCTCTCAGACGTACTATGCCTCCTCCTCCGACCCCTCCTCCTCCACCGAGTTACCATCCGTAGGCACGGCGCCTTCAGTTGGTAGCTCTAGGCGCAGCAGCAGTGCCGTGGGTAAGTGCCAGCAGGCGGTGCTCAAACTGCTGAGCTTAGGTGACAAAAGGCACACTGCCCAAGAGCTGTTACAGGGCATCACGGCGCAGACCGATGTGGGGCTGGCACCGCTGAACCTCAAGCCAGGCATGGTTGTGTGTGACAACGGGCGTAACCTGGTGGCGGCTCTGCAACTCGGCAGACTGACACATGTGCCATGCCTGGCCCATGTGATCAATCTAATAGTTCAGCGGTTCATCAAGACATACCCCAATCTGTCTGATTTGCTCACCAAGGTGCGCCGCATCTGTGCACATTTCTGCAAGTCGACCACAGATGCTGCCACTCTCAGGGCAGCGCAGCGCCGCCTACAACTGCCCGCTCACAGACTGTTGTGCGACGTGCCCACGAGATGGAATTCCACATTAAACATGTTATCCAGAGTTTACCAGCAGCGCAGAGCGATTGTAGACTGCCAGATGTCAACTTCCACCAGAACTGGTAGTCAGGTCAGTCAGATTCCTCAAGTCTACAATGAGGAGTGGACGTGGATGTCTGATATCTGCCAGGTGTTGAGCAACTTTGAGGAGTCAACACAGATGGTCAGCGGCGATGCCGCCATTATCAGCCTCACCATCCCGCTGCTTTGCCGGTTGAAAAACTCACTGCTCAGCATCAAGTCGGATGCTTTGCGCTTGTCACAAGAGACGGTGGAGGAAGATACGTCGCTTGATAGCCAGAGCACCCTCCGGTCTGTTTCTCAGCGCGTATCGGAGGAGGGGGATGAGGATGAGGAGGAAGAGGAGGAGAATGTCGGCGAGACAGTAGAGGGTACCAGTGCTCAGTCCTTAACTCTTGAGCGTGTATGGGCTGAAAGGGAGGATTTGGAGGAGGAGGAGGAGGAAATGGAGAGTCAGGCCAGTGAGGAGAGGGAATTCTTACGTGTTGGGACTCTGGCGCACATGGCAGACTTCATGTTAGGCTGCCTATCCCGTGACCCTCGCGTTAGAAGAATTTTTTCAAACACCGATTACTGGGTGTTCACTCTCCTGGACCCTCGGTACAAGCAGAACCTTTCCACTCTCATCCCTGCAGAGGAAAGGAGTATGAGAGTGAATAGATATCAACAGGCCCTGGTGCACAAGCTGAAACAATTCTTCCCATCTGACGCCACTAGCGGCAGAGGGCATGGTGCTGTGGGCCAAGTAGCGGGGGAGAGGAGGCGAGCAGGCAGCTTGTCCAGCACTGGCAGGGGAACGCTCTCCAAGGCCTTTGCCACTTTTATGTCACCCCAGCAAGACACTGTCACCTGTCCCCAGTCTAGGCAGAGTAGGGGGGAGCTATACAGAAAGATGGTGAGGGAGTACCTAGCTGACCATACCAACGTCCGTAGCGATCACTCTGCTCCATACAACTACTGGGTTTCAAAGCTGGACACGTGGCCTGAACTGGCGCTGTACGCCTTGGAGGTGCTGGCCTGCCCTGCCGCTAGCGTGCTGTCAGAGTGGGTATTCAGTGCAGCTGGTGGCGTCATCACTGATAAGCGTACACGCCTGTCAACTGACAGCGCTGACAGGCTGACGCTTATTAAAATGAACAAAGCATGGATTTCACCGGAATTCACATCTCCTCCAGGGGAAAGCAGCTAAAGATTTAAATAACTTATGTATCCGATTCCTCTTCTCTACTCCTCCTCCTCTTCCATATCGTCTTTGCCTAACGGTGACCAAAAAAACACCATTTTTCAGAGGTCCAACTGGCACTCTTTTACCACAATTTTTCAGGAGGGCCCCCTACAGGCCCTCTGTCCAAACAATTTTTCTGGAGGTCCACCTACAGGCCCTCTATTCAAACAATTTTTCCAGAGATCCACCTACAGGCCCTCTCTTCAAACAATTTTTCCGGAGGTCCACCTACAGGCCCTCTGTCCAAACAATTTTTCCGGAGGTCCACCTACAGGCCCTCTCTCCAGTTCCAGTTTCCATTTTTATTTGCGCAAACTGCATACATTTTTATTTTTGGGATAGGTGTGAAAAATAATATTACTTGCGTATCTATATTGCCCAACATTGGATACGGTAGCAAGTAGAAGACCAAACACATGCTGCCCACAGGGTTCCGCAAATTCCTGGTCCACCCGCAAATTCCTTGTCCACAATGTCAAGGAGGTCGAGGTTCTGTTGATGAGCAACAAGTCCTTCTGTACTGAAATCGCCGACAACGTCTCCATCTAAGAACCTACAGACCATTGTGGAGAGAGCGGCACAGCTCGCCATCAAAGTGACGAACTCCAATGCCAGACTGCGCAGGGAAGATAACGAATAAATATCTCTGTGGTTATTTTTGCTAAATAAAAGTTAAATAAACCCTCCCAAAAATTCATCTGTTCCTGTGCCTGATCCACCCAAGTTGAATCTGTCCCATCATGAGAAAGTCCCCCCAAGGAGTCCCCACTGTAACTTGCTTCCCATACAACTACCTCAACCCCCGACACCTGTGTATCGCCATTGTCCACCACCTCCTCAGACAACACTGGTAAATCCCCACTGTCAGCACACGGAAACAGCAAAAGGTCTTGCGAATTAGGGCAGAGAATGTTCTGGGCTAGCACATCAGGGAAGGGGTGACTATGGGGTTCCAGGGAGTACGTGACCACAGCAATATCCATTTAAAAGTCATGCCACACTTGATCTAGCTCATAATTGACAATTGTACCGGTTGATGCTAAATTTTTAAGTTGGGGTCCTGCGTCGTCATTCTAACTACATCCGGCTGTTGTCACCACCACACACGCTAGCCCCAGGGGGCACTCCCCTGGCTCTTCCAGCTCAACCTCCTTCCCCCCAGCCTGCCCCCCCACCTACAGGCCCTCTCTCCAAACAATTTACGTCTCTGTCCTATCTTTCTCTCTCTCCAAACCATTTTTCCGGATAGCTGCCATATACGGTTTTAAACTGAGTAGTATACATACCACACTTGATCAATCTCATAATTTACGACTGTACCGGTTGATGCTAAATTTTTAAGTTGGGGTCCTGCGTCGTCATTCTAAATACATCCGGCTGTTATCACCACCACACACGCTAGCCCAGGGGGCACTCCTCTGGCTCTTCCAGCGAAACCTCCTTCCCCCCACCTACAGGCCCTCTCTCCAAACTATTTACCCAGATAGGGGGCATATTAGATATTGTACTGATGTTTTTTGTATTTCTTCTTTTAATTGCCTCCTGCCCTGTGATAGGCAGAGCATGGACACGTCCCCTTAGCTGCAGTGGGAAAGACACTCCCCTGGCCAGAGCAAGCTCTTTTTCCGTTTTCCGTGTTTGAAAAATCCATTAAATATAGGGTCCCAAGATAGGGGACGTATACGGTATTAAAGTGAGAAGAATCGATACCATACCGGTTGATGCTACAGTTTTTCAAAATCCATTCCGGCTGTTGTCACCACCACACACGCTAGCCCAGGGGGCACTCCTCTGGCTCTTCCAGCGAAACCTCCTTCCCCCCCACCTACAGGCCCTCTCTCCAAACAATTTACCCAGGTAGGGGACGTATTAGATATTGTACTGATTTTTTTTTTGGTTCTTCTTTTAATTGCCTCCTGCGATAGACGGGAATCGAACCCGGGTGAACTGCTTGGGAAGCAGCTATGCTCACCACTTTACCATCAACAGCCACAGCAACTGATAAGAACAGATACTAAACTTGATTTCAGCTGCAGTGCCAGCATGAGCAGTGGTGTCACCTGCAGGCGGTGATGGACCTTCGTTGCACCTATTTTGGTGCTTCCCTAACATGTGATGGGTATTGGCCTCGCCTTTCTTGGTCTGGGTGAGCACAATTGCCATGAAGGTAACCACCAGGCTGTTGCCTGAGAATTTGGGGTAATGGTGGGATTAGGCAGCCTCAGAGGCATCCATGCATGCTCCCCCTGCTGTTTCCTATCCATTTCCATGGTGTTTCCATCATTTTCTGAGGTTTCCAGGTTTTCACCCAGCCTTCCCTAGGCAGAGCTTTGGTCCCCCGCAAAAAATGCTCGAGTCTCCCATTGACTTCAATGGGGTTCGTTATTCGAAATGAGCACCCGAGCATCGGGAAAAATTCGACTCGAATAACGAGCACCCGAGCATTTTAGTACTCGCTCATCTCTAAAAAAAAACATAAATATGTGCCGACGCAGAGTATTTTTAAACATGCTGTATAGTAATGCCATCAAACATGTGTTTATGCATAGCTATGTATGTCAGTGTCACTCATACATCACTATAACAAGTTTTCCTAAAATTCTGAATTTTAGGAGACTAAAGGGTGTTGTATATCAATTTTCGGGGCAACTGGAGCAACTTTGGTTCAGTACAAATAGATTTGGGTCCGAAACAAAAATTCAGCAAACCTGAACCAAGCCAAATCTTAAGTGGTTCACTCATCTCTACCCTATGTTACAGAATTCTGGCGTCAAAAAGTTGCGGAACAGGACATTTTCAACTTAATTAATTGCAACTTTTTTATGATTTGAGTCCAATTTTAAAAATCGGGCATGATTAACTGTGATTAAGAATTTTTAAATAGGTATGGACATCATATAAGGTGTCCCCCATTCCATAAGAGTAGCTAGTTACAGACTACCCTATCAAAATCAGTCATGAGTCAAATATGTGCTTCCAATACAGTATTTCCTTTATTGTATAACAGTTTACCAAGAAACAGTTAACGACAAGTGAAGCGCTGGAAGTTTTTGATTGATGTGTCTAATTTGCAGCGTCTCCATGGCAATGTGCAGCTTCTTTTGAAATCACAATTGCAGTAACATTTGTTCTGTTTTGATGTTCTATCAATGAGAGGAAAAAGGTCACAGTGGTGTCATTAAATAGAAATTGTCCATTTTCTTGCCACAGTCTTGTAATGTTTTACCTACCAGCTGGAAAACATCAGATGTTTTATGTAATCTCAGTTTTATATCCATTCTAATCAATGGCCTAAATAGCCTAGCTGGAGTATTGTTAATCCCTATAGCCGCAGTCCGTATACTGCTCTTACATATTCAGTGTTAGGGCTCATGCACACGAACGCATTTTCTTTCCGCATCCGTTCCGTTTTTTTTTTGCGGACCGTATGCGGAACCATTCACTTCAATGGGTCCGCAAAAAAAACGGAAGTTACTCCGTGTGCATTCCGTTTCCGTAGGTCCGTATTTCCGTTCCGCAAAAAAGTAGAACATGTCCTATTATTGTCCGGACAAGGATAGTACTGTTCTATTAGGGGCCAGATGTTCCGTTCCGCAAAATACGGAATGCACACGGACATCATCTGTATTTTTTACGGATCTGTTTTTGCTGACCGCAAAATACATACGGTCGTGTGCATGAGGCCTTAGAAGATCTGTTTCATGTGGTCAATTTGTCCTGCTTGGTTACATGTACTAGTAAACATTTGCAAACAGCATTTTAGTATAATTCTGTATTTTTCTCTGATTAATATATTTATAGTGCTTTTTTTTTAAGAAATAAGGGGGCATTTATCATTTATGGCTCTTTTGAGTCATTGTTAAGCCTGTCTTTGCTCATTTGTCTTGAGTGCAATGTGGTTTACACCTATATGTATTAAAGTACAGTAAAGTAAAGTGGTGTGAAGTTGCGACTTATTTGCGACTTTTGTAAAAGTGTCACATGGTAAATGTGCCATCATCCAAGACTAATAGCACTTTTAGCCCCTAAACATGGATCACTTTGAAAAGTGGTTAGGATCGTAAAATATCACAAAATTTGACCAAATACCTAATTTGATGAATGACTCTCTATGTGTTTTATTAAGGTTAAGCCATCGTTATCAGATCAGTGTGGGGCTGATTCTCAGCACTCCCGTCAATCAGCTGCTTGAAGGGGTCTTGGCACTTATCAGAGTGCTTTTGCCTTTTCAATGTTTGCCTGCACACTGTACTTAGTAGCAGCAGTGCATGATATTGCAGCTTAGACTTCTTCACCTGGATGGGATGAAGTTGCAATATCCTATGAACAATAACTGGCCTGGAAATCATCCAGTTGAATAGGCCTTTTAGATGTTCTATAATTATATAGACAGGATAGTGTTTTATATATAGTATTCCCAGGAAAAAATGTAAATTACATGGAGTGAGTTTTAAATTACATGGTTCTGATAATTTGCTTAGCGATTCGGTTCACTGCTATAATTCACTTAAGAAAGGCAGAAGATTGCTTTTATTTGCAGAAAACCGCTGCCAAGTGTTTAAACAGTTTAGTATGTGAAATAATGAATAGACCCTGAACTGAAAACACATAATCAGCTTTCTAACATTGAGTGGTTAGAATTTGATAACATCATGTAATGTTACTTTTTCTTGATTTGTTTTCTTGTTGAATTGTGAAATGTTTTCCCCTGCACCTAGGAGATGAAACCACTAAATAGACACAATTTACTTTCATTGTAGTCTCTCTTTAATACGAGAGGGATAGCAGAAAAAGAGCACACTTCACAGCACATGTTCTCAGCAGTAGTTTACAAACAAATAGGAATATTCAATTAACATTTAAAATGGCTAAAACACCACAAGGAGATCAGTGGTCCATGCCATAGTGAAATTATTCTGCTTAATTAAAATGACAGGAGATGACTGCTAAATGTCAAACTATATACTCTGATAGTCAAGCTTGTAATGCTTTCAGACAGAGAGAAAAGATCACTGAGAAAGGTTTCAGACATCACAGAAACACAAGTACATTTCATGGGAATATGTAGGTTAAGAATGAATGTATAGGTGAACACCTAGAGCCGTTGTATTACAATGTGCACATAATGTAAACTATAAGCAGCTAAATCAATTGCAAGAAACCATCTGTTCAAATAAATAATAAACTAAGCTTATTTTATTAATTTCTAAAAATAAAATAAATTACTGTGTAAGTAAAAGATCTGTGCTAGCTAAGTTTTCAGCTGAAAATTGGATGCAGTCTTTCAGTAAAGTATGATTTAGGTGTGATGACGTTTTTCCTGTAGTTCTTTGACCCTGGTTTGTAAGCTAAAGCTAGAAATGGACATAGAAATGAAAAAAGGCTTGAACATCTCACTTTGTTTATATCCACTTTTTTGTTTAGTCCCAAAAATGTAAAATATTAACTCAAATGAGTACAAAAACAACATGCATCATAGAAGGCTTGGGCTGGTAACACAGTGGGAAAGATTTGTTATGAGGGGAATTTTTAAATTCAGTTTTCCAGAAGCCTGCGTTGCTATAATTTGAGCAAAATATATCTAATGTCACACAATGTTTGATAAATTTGATGCATCTTTGTCAAACACTTCCATCTTAAGATATTATTCAATTTTATACCATTTTAAAGAGTTACAGTTCATAAATGTGACTTTTTAAACATTTTATTTTACATATATCACTAACTCATCACCAGCATTGTAGCAGTGTAATTTGTCTCACCCTAACTTAGTTGCATCCATGCACTTTTCACATTTTCATTATGGGAACCTGGTGATGTGATCTCATGTCTGACTGCTTGCTCTAACGTAACATAAACAGGAACTTAGTTTCTCCATGTGGCTTACTTCCTGTGAACTACAAGATGACATCATCACCAATTAAATCCCTCCTGCCAGCTCTCATGACCCTCTTCACTCTCCATGTTCTTATGTATGTCCCTGTATCCTGTTGAAGATATAATGTCTACCCTATGTAAAGGAGCATGAATATTATATATAATAGGTGGGTGTATACAGTGATTATATGCAGTTATTTAAACCTCCTGACTCACACTGCCTGTCTGTACTATGTGTGTGTGCTGACTCTCCAGTGTAGTTCTATGGGATATGGCTTCACACTGATCTCCTGCCTCCTGCATGTAAAATTTGACAGGGGAGAGGGAGATGACAGGGCTAAGAGAGCAGAAAGGCTCAATCTACATCACACAGGAGAACATGGAGACCCTGCAGTGTGCAGAGATAGCAGCTATGTCACTGATCTGTCATGGCTGCCTTCAGAGCAGTGCAGTGTGGTGAGACTCCGCCCCCTCTGTCTCTGCAAAGCCAGGCATGATTGGAAATGGATTAATTAGGAAATCCATATCTGAGGGAAAGAGGGAATTAAGAGGGATGACAAACCTTAAATTACACATCAAATAAAACAGGAATACAAAAGGCATATAGAACAGTCCCTATCTTATTCTTCAATAATAATAAAAAAAAGCATCTTTTTAAATTAGCTTGACATGCTTACCATGTGTGTAAAAATACAAAATGTTTGTGCATATAAGCCCAAACACTTGTAAAGCCCTATATTGTGACTTTGTAAAACCTGATTTCTGAAGTGCAGGGCTTGATAACGACACACACACATACCAATATGGTTATTCATGCAATTTTGTGCAGTTATCCATTGCTTTTTAATTCAGCAAAACTGTACAAAAAGTGATTCCAGGCTAACAGTTTAAATTCACAAATGAATGGAACTGAATTAGCCACTGTGCGGGTATAAATAATCAAAGCTCTCCAGTGTGCCACAGTATGGCTGCAATATGCAATCTTTCTATGTTCCAATCTTGGAACACAAGGCATATGAACTTGTTTTACATCGAAATCATTATATCTTTCTCATGCCATTGGAATAATATCAAGATGTCCCAATCCCCCTTCCAGTCCCCTGATAACAAAAACTAAAGTTGTCTAAGGCTATTTTCACACCTGCAGCACGGGGCTCCGGTGGGTGAACAGCTTGCAGTAACGTGTATTTTCGTACCGGCCGCCTCTCGGCAGCGGTTGCCGTGCTGCGGCCAGATCTGCGGCCCACCCCCATTACAGTGAATGGGGCTGGAGCATAGTTCCGGCCCCACAAGTGCACCTGCGGCAGCACGGATCCGGCGGGCTGTTCACCCACCGGAACAGCCTGCCGGGGCCCTGTGCCGCAGGTGTGAAAGGGGCCTAAGCCATTCACATGAGATCTTTTGAACAAATGCTTATTCTACTAAAGGCTATCTCTCTCAACGCCTCAATACACAATAAAGGTAGAATAGGTAAGCTATCTGAAATGTAAAGCCAAAAGAGTCAGTGATTGGCTGAGCAGTCATTTCCTGTGTTTCTCAAAGGACAAAGATTTAGAAACCAGTGGAGCCCAGGAAGCACGAGAATAAGAGTGGTGGTTGATTGGTAAGATTGAGGAGTTGTAGACTGGTTCCATTAGCAACCAGCAGACTTTGAATACAACTCTAAACTATATCCATTGTATCTCTGGATTAATACAACATAAGTGTAGCAATGTATTTACCAATTTATTCAACTTTTCATGTCAATTATATGTATAAAAAGTTAAATGAGGCTCAAAAGCGACTATTCATTTGAAATTCTTAGAAATATTACAGAACATGTAATGGCTTAACATGATGCAGTGCCTTGAAAAAGTATTCATACCCCTTGAACCATTTTCATGTTACACCTACAAACTTAAAGGGGTTTTCCCATCTTGGACAATGGAGGCATATCGCTAGGCATATCGCACCTATATTGAGAACGCGGCCCCAGAAGAGAAGGAGGGTGCACCGCGCATGCACGGCCGCCCTCCATTCATTTCTATGAGGCCGCTGAAAATAGCCAAGCGCTGGCTTGGCTATTTCCGTTGGCTCCATAGAAATTAATGGGAGCCGGGCCGCGCTTGCGCAGTGTGCTCTTATTCATTTCTATGGAGCCAACGGAAATAGCCAAGCCAGCGCTCGGCTATTTTCGGCGGCCCCATAGAAATTAATGGAGGGCAGCCGCGCATGCAGAGTGCGCCCTCTTTCTCTTTTGGGGCTGCGTTCTCAATATAGGTGCGGGTCCCAGTGGTGAGACCCGCACCTATAAAAGACAATGGGGGCATATCCTAGCGATATGCCCCCATTGTCCAAGATGGAAAAACCCTTTTAAATGTATTTTATTGGGATTTTATATAATAGACCGACACAAAGTAGCAAGTATGTGTGAAAAGAAAAGAAAATGATATATGGTTTTCGAAAATTTTAATAAATACAAATCTGAAATCTGTAGGGTGCATTTGTATTCATTCCCCTAAATAAAATCCAGTGTGACCAACTGTTTTCAGAAGTCACCTAACTAGTAAATAGAGTCCACTTATGTGTAATTTATTCTCAGTATAACTATAGCTGTTCTGTGAAGGCCTCAGAGGTTTGTTACAGAACATTAGTGATCACATAGCATCATGAAGACCAAAGAACACATCAGACAGGTCAGGAATAACATTGTGGAAACAGACTTAGGTTATAACTAAATATTCCATGTTGTGAACATCTCATGGAGCACTGTTTAATCCATCATCTGAAAATGGAAAGAATAAGGCAAAACTGCAAACCTACCAAGACATATTCTCCCACCTAAATTGACAGCCCAGGCAAGAAAAGTACTAATTAGAAAAGCAGCCAAGAGGCCCATGGTCACTCTGGAAGAGCTGTAGAGATCCACAGCTCAGGAGGAAGAATCTGTCCACAGGACAACTATTAGTTGTGTACTCCACAAATCTGGCCTTTTTTGGAAGAATGGCAAAAAGAAACTACATTTTGAAAGCAAGTAGAGATGAGCGAATCTATTTGCCGCTTCGTAGATTCGTATCGAATCTTGGAATTTTTCAGCTGCAAAGCGAATCCGAATTTTTTTGGATTCGTTTCCTATTATTCATAAATCTTCGCAAAATTTTACACGCTAATGATACGTACGATATGTATGAAACGTAAGTAACGTACGCATTCTGCGTGAGGAGGGACAATGACGATACGCCCCCCTCAGAACTGGAAAAAAACAGCCCGGCCCACCGGGATCTAACTGTTTTGCACGTATAGGGAGTGAAGACTCCTCCCTCAGTGCTCCCACAGCTGCGTCCAAATTGGAACAAGATGTATTTTGGAGACGACTTACCTGAACCACCACCCGCTCAAGACATCAGGGTGTCACAAGTCTGCCAGAGAAACCCAGCTTCAGTGCCTGTGTGTTCCTTACCACCTGCTGAGGTTGCTGTTGCTGTGACTCGTGAGGCGGCTGGAGCGTCTGCTTTGCTTGTGCGGCTGGAGCGTCTACTTTGGCTCCTGCGGCGGAGGCGGATGGAGCATCCACTTCGCTGCCCAGGAGGAGATCCACCCCTTCCATACACCAGAACCCAATTGTTCCACCATCTGTGACGGCCCATGCACAGACCCTCTGGGACTATAAAACCGCAGTGGAGGACTGGGTCATACAGGTACTTGACCACCCTAGGCCAGGAGATCCTTCATTGTAACAGAGAAAGTGATTTTGTTTTCCATTGGGAGAGGGTCTGGCTTCCTGCAGGATGATGAGGATGGAAAGGAATATTTTGTGGGCAGCAGGTCGGTGAAAAGGCTGTACCTGCCACAACATCGGCATAGCCTGTACGTGGGAGATCAGGTGGAGTACACCCCCATGGCATCCCTGAAAGGCCCATTTGCGACCGGGGTTACCCTCCTTTCAAAGCCTCTGGTGCCTACAATGGAATCAGAAGTGTGGCCGAATGAATCACCAGGTCCAAGATGCTTGCGCTGCCTGCAGGAGTTCCCAGATGGCGTCCTCCGGTTCAGGGAAAAGCCACAGCCTCAGCCGGAGCCTCTGATTCCTGGACTGCTAGCAGCCCCACCACCACCACAGTTCTTACAGCTGGGTCAGCTGACCACGTTATTGTTCACCTTACAATCCACCAATAGCAGCTGCCGTGGAAGATTAAGCCAGCAGCAGCCGGGGAAGCTGGGGCTTCTTTCCTGGATGCAACCTTTCTGGACCTGCTGCAGCCGGAAGCCCTTACCCCTGCTGTCCCGGCAGGAGCATCCGGAAAAGCGAAAATGGCTGCAGCGTGCGTCACCACCACCCGGACCCAGTCAAGTCCAACTTCAGGAAGAAGAGGGCACTGGAGTTCCACCACCGCAGCGAGCATGGAGTACAAGAGGCAGGAGTGTCCTCTGATGAGCTTCAGCAGTAGCTCGAGCGAGGAGGACTTCAGGTCCCTCATATGAGGAACCCAACTACTGGCAGTGTCTCGACACTGCAGGAGGACCTATGGGAGCCACCCCATGGACTGTACCTGACGGGTGAGATGCTAGTTGGCAGTTTTTTTGTTTAGTTTCTGTTGCCCCCGTTTCATCCAGATGTGCATGGCTGTCAGGACTCCCCCCCCCCCATTCTGCAGAAAATTCCCTGTTGCGCCGAAGTGCGCCTATTTTCCTTTTTACCTCCTTTTCAGGTTATTTGGGAGCCCCCTTGGCAGAAAGGATTCTCTATGTGCTGCTTTTTAATGTAATATATTGCCCCCGTTTGACTCTCACCCAGCTGGAGTGGACATGGCTGTAAGTCAGGACTCCCCCCATTCTGCAGAAAGGTCCCAGTTACGCCTAAGTGCACCTGTTTTTCTTTTTACCCCCTTCCAAAAAGGTTCTCTATTTGCTGCTATTGTCTATTATCCATGTGGATTACACATTAACTGTTTGGATTACAATTTAACCTCACGTGGATTACAATTTAATTTTGGAATATGTGTTCCAGACAGACAGTGTTTATCATGCCAACTAGGATCCATAAGGAGAGACTCAAATGTTTGAGCCTTTTATGCTTGCAAATGTGAAATTGATTGCGCTAAAATGTTTGCATACTTATGTCTTTGTTGTATTTTAGCTACACTGTTTTTAATGGTTCAGCACTTTAGCCCATTGTGTGTATTCTTTTTCTGGTACTGTAATGTGTCCTATTATGCACTTATTGTACAGTGTTTTTAGTAAATTATTCACTTATTGATAGCTAGCAGCAGTGAGCACCTTATTTTTCTAATTCATATGGACTGCCTCTAAAGATTGTCTGCCGCGGCCTAGCCTCGTGCGTATGATGCCTCGCGCGTCAATAGTACGCTAAGGATTTGTACACACTTTTGTACGCTAATGCTTAGGTATTGCGTACTTTTAACTACTCTGACTGTACGTACGTAATTTGGGCAGGAATGTTCGCAAAAAAAGTGTATTTTTTTCCGTAGATTCGACGAATAAGTTCATTTAAATACGAATCTTGTCAGAAATTCGGCTAATATTCGGTGAAGCAAATTTTGAATGATTCGCTCATCTCTAAGCAAGCCATAAGAAGTCCCATTTATAGGTTGCCACAAGCCAAGTAGAGGGGACAGCAAACATTTGAAAGAAGGTGCTCTGGTCAGATGAGACCAAAGTAAAACTTTCTGGTCTAAATATAAAACACTATGTGTAGTGGAAAGCTAACACTGCACTTCAGCTTGAATACACCATCTCCACCTGGACACATGGTGTTAGCAAAATCATACTATGGGGATGCTTTTCTTTAGCAGGGACAGAGAAGCTGGTCAGAGTTGGTGGGAAGATGGATGAAGCTAAATACAGGGCTATCCTGGAGGAAAAACTGTTAGAGGCTTTAAAATACTTGAGACTCGGGCAGAGGTTCATCTTCCAGCAGGACTACAAGCCTAAACATATAACCAGAGCTACAATGTAATAGTAAAGCATATTCATGTGTTAGAATGACCAAAAGTCTAGACCTAAATTCCATTGAGAATCTGTGGCAAGACTTGAAAATTGCTGTCCACAGACGCTCATCATCAAATCTTGAACTATGGTATTTTGAAAAGAAGAATGGGCAAGAAGAAATTTCAGCCTCTAGATGAGCAAAGCTGGTACAGACATACCCCAAAGGACTTGCAGCTGTGCAAACTATTGACTCTGGAGGACTGAATACAAATGCACGCCATAATTTCCAGATTTTTATTTATTAAAAAGTTTGCAAACCATGACTCATTTTCTTTTCACTTCATACATACTTGGTACTTTGTGTTGGTCTATCACATACATTCCTAATAAAATACATTTACGTTTGTAGGTGTAACATGAAAAAATGTGAAAAGGTTTAAGGGGTATAAATACTTTTTCAAGGCACTGTATATAATAATTTAATAACTGCAAAAATAATTGAAAGTAATAACAATATTTATATAGATATTTAACCTGTTAGCAATATGAACACCATTATGGTATAATCATATATGTAAAAGAAAAATATCAAAGAGAACCTTCTCCATGCAACAGAGAAAGGCTGGCATTTCTCTTAAAGGAAATCATTAAAAATTAAAGATTTCTGTGTTATCTTCAAGTCCAGCGATTATCTAGGCTTTGATGTAAGAAAATTATTTGGGTATCAGAGAGACAAATAAAAGTACTTCTTTCTTATTCATGATTACAGTAATTCATGGTTACAGGCAAATGTAAAATCATCATATAGTATCAATTGTTAACAACACAACAATTTAGCAAAACTATAATTTAAGCTATTTAAATAATGTACATTTGTAAATACTACAGATAAGTAATATGCATTCACTTTGGTTTACAGCAAACACTGGCAAATAAAGGTGTATGGTAATCTTGCTAAATTAAAAAAATAATTAACATAAATATGAAAAACATAAAACATTTAGTATAGTATACATTTTTCATACTTAAAAAACAAAAAATCACAATTACTTTTTAGTCAGCTATTGATGAATAATTTCTGTAGTAGTGCAGCCAGAAATGTTTTTTTTTTCTATCCTCTATGCCTACAGATAATACCTACTAAATGGGTATGGACTTCTTGACCTTCCAATGTTGTGTGTTCTGAGACAATCAGACGTATTCTCCTCCCATCTACACTTCTTTTACACAGTAGCATTCTGGTCAGTATTTAGCATCAGTATTTGTAACTGGAGATGAGCAAAAGGATTCTAAATTCATCAAATTTGTAAAAATAAATTCAGATTTTAGCAATTCCAAAATTATTTACTCAGAAGACCGAGCAGAAGGCTTTTGCCACCAAAAATGATCATTTTTGGACCAGTAGGCTATGTGGTGTATTTATACAAGCTGTTTATTACCACCAGCAACCATCTGCTTGTCCATAGCCATACAGCTCGCTGTCACTTTGACTTTACTATAATGCTGTCTTGGTGTTAAATAGCTTGAAATACAGTCCTTGGAGACAGTCTTAAAGTTTTAGGCCAAATGGGGTACTTTCTATGCAAACGTATTCAGACCCCAAATCAGGGATGGGACATAACTTACCATGTAAAGATTTGTAATTCTTCAGTATTTTAGCACCCACTCCTGGTTTTTTACTTACAGTACAAATAGTGATGCAAAATCCTTATCAAAATATTGCAGTATGAAATTAGCCTTAGAGTGCTATTACATTAGGGCTTTAGTAGATAATTAGCATTTAGTGATAACTGTTGACTGGACCTGGATTTACCATTATTTCAGGTTTCAAGTCTAGGAGCAGCCTGACATGTAGCGGCAAAGTATCAGTGCTACCCATGGCTACTGACGGCCATGTAATAGCATCCTTACGTTTTCAAATACAGAGACAGAAACTGCAGCTGTAGCCCCCCCCCTTTTCTCTGTTACTTTTTTACCTATTTTTTGTTGTTTTAATATTTATGCATTTATGGAAAGCCAGCTGGCTCTAACCACCTTGAAGGTGATAAATATCATACTCTAAAAAGATAAATCACATAGTTTCTTTTACTCATATGTACCACTGATTTATGCAAAAATTATAATATGACCACAACATACTGTAAAAGAAAGGTATAAAACATATTAAATACCTATATCCTTACTGTAATTAAGGCAGTGCAAGCATTCAAAAGTCTTTTATCTTATCTGTAGATATTTTCTATATTCTGGCTAAACTAACAGTTTATTAGTAGTGATGATCGAGCACCCTGATGTTCGGGTGCTCGGGTGCTCTGGCCGAACTCTAGGTGGTGCTCGAGTGCTCGGCTGAGCACCCGAGTATAATGGAAGTCAATGGGAGAGGACCAGGCACCCCCTGCTCTGCAGAGGGGAAGGTGTCTGGTCCATAGGGAAACGTCAGAAACACCACAGAAATGGTTAGGGAACAGCATGGGGAGGATGTCTGGATGCATCTTGGACACCGAAATCGCTGCTATTAAAGATGATGTCTGACTATTATGCCACTTTTACGCAATGACAAAAATATCCCCCCAAAACCCAAGATAACATCAATTATACAGGAAATATTGTTCGGAAACATAGATTTACTTGT
Source organism: Rhinella marina (assembly GCA_900303285.1). Lineage (NCBI taxonomy): Eukaryota > Metazoa > Chordata > Amphibia > Anura > Bufonidae > Rhinella > Rhinella marina. Next base: position 7,959 of record ONZH01003700.1, on the reverse strand, counting down.
ACGTTAAGCGCAAGTGCTGCCAAAAATTACACGGATGAGGAACTCCCATACAACAGGTATATCATATAAAAGAGGGCCTCATTCACATTGTGGTATCATTGTGGGACTCCGACACTCATAAAGCCTATGCACTAAGGCTGCACTAAGGGCTGCCAAAAATTACAAGGATCAGGCACTCCAATACACCCTTTATTACACACAAAGTAGGGCATCAGACACGTCTGTGAAAAATTATCATTGATGGCCTGCTGCTGACACTCAAAAACAATAGGGGTGACATGCTGCTGCGCAGACCGTCCAAAAAATTTAAGAGTGACACTCTGCTGCCGAAAAAAAAAAATTTAAGGGACACATGCGGCTGCCGAGCTGACCGCCCAAAAAATTTAAGGGACACATGCTGCTGCCACAGCACCGCTAAGGGTCGCTGATGACTGTCTGTTTTCGCTATCCACAGCGGGAAGCCGGGGCCCCCCCAGCGGCGTGTGCCGCGTCGGCCGTTCCACTCTCACTCCCTGCTCTGTCGCCAGGGGGTCACCTTCTTCAACGGCCCCCGTAGAGGGAGCCAGAGAAACGGCTACCACATCCAATGAAGGCAGCAGGTGCTTAAATTACCCACTCCCGACTCGAGGAGGTAGTGACAAAGAATAGCAATACAGGACTCTTTCGAGGCCCTGTAATTGGAATGAGTACACTTCAAATCCTTTAACGAGGATCAATTGGAGGACAAGTCTGGCGCCAGCAGCCACGGTAATTCCAGCTCCAATAGCGTATATAAAAGGGGTTATCCCATGAGTAATGTAAAACAATAAAATCACACATCACATAGTACATGACAATCTCTTTCTAACAAAGCTAGAACCAGCCCTGTACCTCACATGGATCCAGAGAGCTCCACATTCTTTGCTCTGCTAGATTTATATTAAGCTTACAGCTGAAGGGGAGTGTCCTTTCTGCTGCAGCTCAGGGGGCGTGTCTCAGCTCTCCCTATCACAGCTCAGGAGGCAGTTGAAGGATGAAACTGAGCATGTGCGGCCTTCTCAGTGAGCAGGTCAAAGAAAGAACAAACATCAGGTGGTGCTATACAGATGCATTTTATTGAATAACTCAATGGCTATGCTAAATTTTTAATTTCATGCAATTACGAAAGTATTCAGATCCAGGAGCTGGTTTAAAAACTAGAATATTTTTTGTCGGACAACCCCTTAATAGTTGCTGCAGTTAAAAAGCTCGGAGTTGAATCTTAAGATCGAGCTGGCGGACTGCCACTGAAAACCAGGATCCACTGCCAGCCACTGTTCTGCCATCAAAGGAAATAGAGTAAATGAACACTCCACCAATGCTGATGAACCCAGTAAAGCTCCTGATGCTGTACTTCAGAATACAGAAAGAAGTGACAATCAGATTGTCAGACAGTAGCTCCAACAGACAGTAGCTGCAATGTGATGGTTGAAAGCTCATCAAATCATAATGATGTAAACGCAAAGTTCTGAATGGGTGCAAGCACGGAAATACTGTACAGTAGTGGATCCTTGGATGAACAGAGAGGAGTTGGAGTGTGATAAAGAATCTTCAGACATGAACCATGTTGGTGCAGACAACCTTCGACTTTTTAAAACTCCAGATACAGTAGAAATGTCCACTCTAAGTCAATACAGAGTGATGACATCAGACAGGTTGGTGAACACACAGATAACATTACAAGCTATCAAGGATCACAGAAAATGGAAGGACTGATAATAGTCTAAATTTTTAATTTCATGCAATTACGAAAGTATTCAGATCCAGGAGCTGGTTAAAAACTAGAATATTTTTTGTGGGACAACCTCTTAAAAGTTGCTGCAGTTAAAAAGCTTTGATCTTGGGATCGAGCTGGCCGTCTGCAGCGAGGTGAGCTACCACCTGTCGGAGCCCCTGCCTCTCGGCGCCTCCCCGATGCTCTTCGCCGAGTGTCCCGGGGGCCTGCAGCGTTAACTTTTAAAAAAATGGAGTGTTCAAAGCCGTGTCGTCTCAATACTTTATCTATGAATAATGGAATAGGACTCCATGCTGCTGCCACCGCAATTTATCAAACTGTCCCAAATTTAAGGTTGACATGCTGCTGCTGAGCAGACCGTCCAAAAAATTTAAGGGACACATGCTGCTGCCACCGCACTTTATCAAACTGTCCCAAATTTAAGGGTGACACTCTGATTCTAAGCTGACCGTCCAAAAAAATTTAAGTGTGACACGCTGATGCCAAGCTGACGTTGAAAAAATGATATTCTTGATGTGACATTCTGCTGAAGAGCAGAATTAGCGTGTCACACTTAAAAAATATTTAAGTGTGACACGCTAATGCCGAGCTGACCGTCCAAAAAATGATATTCTTGATGTGACATTCTGCTGAAGAGCAGAGCGAAGAAGAAATGACCAGGGCACGGGTTATGTTTCTGGACACATGCTGGTGTAAGGCGGGGACGGCACACTGGGAAAAATAGTGGCGGCTGGGGACTGCATAACGAGGGACAGCCGCCGCCATCAGGCCAGGAAAAGCCTCGGTGTCCACCAGCTTAAATGGCAACATTTCCAAGGTCAGCAATTTAGAAAGTTGCCCGTTTAGAGCTATGGCCTGTGGGTGGGTGGCAGGGTATTTGCGCTTGGGGTAAGGACATTTGAACGCTGCACTGGGACATTGAAGTGGACGTGCTTGCCGATGGTTCCTGCGAAGGTCCAGGTGCAGGGCGGGAGGCATCTGGGCCTGCGTCTTGGACAGCACGTAACAGAGGGGGCAGTGGTGTGACCTGCAGACACAGATCGTGGACCCAGGCGTTCAGCCCACCTTTTAGCGTGCTTTGCTGACATGTGTCGGATCATGCTGGTGGTGGTCAGGTTGCTGGTGTTTACGCCCTGCTCATCTTGGTACGGCACAGGTTACAAACTACAATCCGTTTATCGTCAGCACTTTCTCAAAAAACTGCCAGACTGTGGAACACCTAACCCTTGGCAAGGGAGCTTACCGCAAGGGGCTGCTCCAGGGAACAGTTGTGGGCCTGGTTGGCGTGGCCTGAATTCTCCATTTTGCCACCCCACTGCCAGGGTGGCAGTGCAACAGGCTGCCCTACTTCCAGCCTGTTGCACTGCTGCGGATCCCTCCCCCTCTGTACTGCTGTCCTCGCCCGGCTTGCCACCTTCTCAGGTTGGGTTAGCTATTTCATCGTCCACCACCTCCTCTTCCCCATCTTCACTCTGGCCCTCCTCCTGACATGGTGAACTAACAAGAACCTGACTTAACTGCGTCCTATCCTCATCCACAACCTCTTGAGACACTAATTGCCCTTGACTTATTGGCAACTGTGTCTCATCATCATCATTGTTGTAATACGCTGTGCACCTAGCGTTACTGACAGGGCACACCTGGGTTTTTTTGCCACCCAAAAAAATAAAAAAAGATGTATTTCACAATGGACTTTGGTCTTTTTGGAACAGCGACAATCTTTCTACCTACCCAAATACTATCCCTATTGTTTAATTCCCTCCTAGGGAAAATTGAACTGCAGCAGTAAATGAGGGACTGCAGCCTAAATTAACAGTATTAAATACGGATGTCAGCTACAGAGACTTTTGAACAGTTGTAATACGCTGTGCACCTAGCGTTACTAACAGGGCACACCAGACGTATTTCCCAATGGAAGTTTGAACAATGATAGCAACCCTGCCTATAGAAATTCTATCAATACGCAAATGTTATACAGCAAGACGCAAAAGAAGTACTGCGGGCTTAACCGCAGAAATTATAGCAAAGTATGTCAGGTATATAGTATACAGAGAGTATCTTACAGCATGCAGCAGCACATGTGGCATTAATGGCAGGCCACATAGTGCTATTTTCACCACCTTTAAACACCTCAAAAATAATAAAATATTGCTTTTTGCCAGATATAATAGCCCTTAAAAGGGCTTTTGGTTTTTTTTTTAGCGATTTCTATCCCTGCCTAGCGCGCTTCTCTCCCTACAGTGTATGTCCCTCCTTGCTGCAGCAGTGCTTGTGGCGTTAATGGCAGGCCACCTAGCGCTATTTTCAACACCTTCAAAGTACTGAAATATAAAAAATAAATTTAGTTACTAGTTAGTTATTAGTTGCAGCATGCTACAAGCTCTGGAAGCCTGGAGTCCAGCGTTAAGGAGATCGGTATTCAATATGTTTTATACCTTTCTTGTACATTATGTTGTGGTCATATTATAATTAGAGATGAGCGAGTAGTGTTCGATCGAGCTGGTATTCGATCGAATACTACGATATTCGGCGTAGAATTCGTTTCCCCTCCCACCTTCCCTGGCGCTCTTTTTCCACCAATCACCATGCAGGAGGGGTATGACAGGCACGCTGAGCACGCTGGCAGCGCGAAAACGGCGTCTACATGCATTGGCTGGAAAAACCATGTGACCTCGAATATTAAAAACTCAGCTCTTCCTGCTCGTTCGCATATGCTGCGTGAACTTAGTCAGGGACAGAGGCTGGAGAAGGGAGAGACAGGTTTTAGCTGTTGGACAGGCAGGAGCGTGATTAAAAGCCCTTATCAGGGCTACTATAGTGCAGTACAGTGATAGCTTTACTACAAGATACACTTTACAGAGAACGGCTGCCGTATTCAGGGATAGCTGCTGGAGTAGGGACAGAGAGAGGCATTAGTGGTGTATTAGGTGCTCTGCTACATACCAAACTATATTTGGCACTACTGCTGTGTACCTTGAAATATAAAATTATATAGGCCTTTCAATTGGCAACTGTACTGTGCGTTCTCTTGCAAAGTAATTTCTCAAACCTGGTGTTCATACACACCGTCTGATCACTTAGTACACGGCTGTGTACCTTGAAATATACAATATATAGGCCTTATAATTGGCAACTGTACTGTGCGTTCTCTTGCAAAGTAATTTCTCATACCTGGTGTTCATACACACCGTCTGATCACTTAGTACACGGCTGTGTACCTTGAAATATACAATATATAGGCCTTATAATTGGCAACTGTACTGTGCGTTCTCTTGCAAAGTAATTTCTCAAACCTGGTGTTCATACACACCGTCTGATCACTTAGTACACGGCTGTGTACCTTGAAATATACAATATATAGGCCTTATAATTGGCAACTGTACTGTGCGTTCTCTTGCAAAGTAATTTCACGGCTGTGAAGGCAAAATATTGTAACCAAAAAAAAATAAAATGCGGCGGGGGCTAGCGGAATAGGACGTGGACGAGGACGGGGGTGCGGAAATGCTGTTGGGGGCCTTGTTGAAGCCAGTGGGGATATAATGCGTGCTGGTGAGGGTCAGCCAGGATCCCGCTCATCCAGAATCCCTGCCTTTATGGGACAGTTAAGCAGGGGGCGGGTTACACCGCTGTTGAGGCCTGAGCAGGTTGAACAGGTGGTGCAATGGATAGCCGATAGCACTTCCACACAGTTGTCCACCAGCCAGTCATCCACACAGTCTCACTCTGACCCTCCTTCCTCCACACCTGGCCAACAGAGTCATCCCACCATTGACCCCTCCCAGGAGCTCTTTTCGGGTCCTTTTTCAGATGTGCCGGAAGAATCCCAGGAGCTAGCAGAGGAATTTGTTTGTAGTGATGCCCAAACACTTGAGTTTTCGCCATCTCCTGCTGATGTGGACCCTGAGCCAGCATCTGTTATCATGAGCGATGATGATGATGAGACGCAGTTGCCATCAAGGGAGGCTGTTGGAATGTCCAGTGGGCAGCAGGAGGAGCAGAGTGAGGAAGTGGAAGAGGAGGTGGTGGATGACGAAATGACCGACCCCACTTGGCCAGGGGTGATGTCCAGCGAGGAAAGCAGTGGAGAGGTGGTGGTCTGCGCAGCACCGAAAAAGGCAGCAAGAGGCAGAGGGATGTCCAGAGGCAGAGGGATGTCCAGAGGCAGAGGGATGTCCACAGGCAGAGGGATGTCCACAGGCAGAGGACAGTCCAGACAGAGAAGTGAGGCCACAGCCAGCAGGGCCGAAGCTGTTCCCGGCAGCGGGCAGTCACGCGAAGCTCCCCCATCGAGGCCTCGTACTTCTGTGGTGTGGAGATTTTTTAATGTTTGTGCGGATGACAAACTGAGCGCGGTTTGCACACTCTGCCACTCAAAACTGAGTAGGGGCTCTGAGAAGAGCAATCTGACCACCTCAGGCATGCGGCGTCACTTGGAAGTCAAGCACTGGGCTGAGTGGGAGAGAGCAAACGCAATACAACCTGCGCCCGGTCTTGCTGCCACTGCCTCTTCCCCTTTGTTGTGTGCTGCCACTGCGGTCCAGACTTCCAGCCAGGACACCTCCACATCTGCCTCTGCCTCGGCTACTTTGGGGCCTTCTCCTTCAGCCTCCCCTTCCCCCGCCTCTTCGCCTGCACCTTCACACTCCTCGTCCCAACAACTGTCCATCTCGCAGGCGTTCGACCGCAGGCGGAAGTACGCCTCGAGTCACCCCCAAGCCCAAGCCTTAAACTGCCACATCTCCAAACTGCTGGCCCTGGAGATGTTGCCGTTTAGGCTTGTGGAGACGCAGGCCTTCCGCGACCTGATGGCGGCTGCCGCACCTCGCTATTCCGTCCCCAGCCGCCACTACTTTTCCCGGAGTGCCGTCCCCGCCCTGCACCAGCACGTGTCGCGTAACATCAGGCGGGCCCTGAGGTACGCAGTCAGCGCAAAGGTCCACTTGACCACCGACTCGTGGACAAGCGCTTGCGGCCAGGGACGATACATTTCTTTGACGGCACACTGGGTGAATGTTGTGGAAGCGGGGACGGGGTCGCAAACAGAGACGGCCTACCTACCACCCCCGCCCAAGATTGCCAGCATGGGTTCTGATACACCCCCCTCCTCTTCCTCCTCCTCCTCCTCTGCCTTAACATCGCCCTCAGCCGCTAGCTGGAAGCGTTGCAGCACTGGCGCGGGGAGACGTCAGCAGGCGGTGCTTAAGCTCATCAGCTTGGGCGACAGGAAGCACAGCGCCCCAGAGGTGAGGGACGCCATATTGCAGCAGACGGAGATGTGGCTGTCGCCGCTGCAGCTAGGACCAGGCATGGTCGTGTGCGATAACGGCCGTAACCTGGTGGCGGCTCTGGAGCTTGCCGAACTCAATCACGTACCATGCCTGGCCCACGTTTTTAATCTGGTAGTCCAAAAATTTCTAAAGACTTACCCCAACCTGGCAGAGCTACTGGTGAAAGTGCGGCGCTTGTGCGCTCACTTTCGGAAGTCAACTGTAGCTGCTGCTAGCTTAAAAAAACTCCAGCAACGCCTCCATTTGCCTGAACATCGGCTGTTGTGCGACCTGCCGACTCGCTGGAATTCCACCTATTCCATGTTGGCCAGGGTGTGTGAGCAGCAGAGAGCATTGATGGAGTACCAGATTATGAATCCACGCGTGCCTCCAACTCAGCTCCCTCAGTTTGCCAACCACGAGTGGCCATGGATGGCAGACATATGCGATGTACTGCGTATCTTTGAGGAGTCCACCAAGAAGGTCAGCAGCGAGGACGCTATAGTGAGCGTAACCATCCCGCTCCTATGCGTCCTTAAAGAATCCCTCATCGCAATAAGGGAGAACGCATTGCACACAGAGGAGACGGGGGTAGGAGGAGACGCAACGGAGCTACACAGTCAGACCACACTTTTGTCTGCTTCACGGTGGCAGTTGCAGGAGGATGAGGAGGAGGAGGACGACGTGGAGGTGGCTGTGGAAGAGGAGGAGGATGCTGGCGGCGAGGGTAGCAGTCAGGCTGTGTGCGTCCCATTGGTTCAGCGCGGATGGGGCGGAGAGGAGGCGGAAGAGGAAGAGGAGGAAATGGCAAGTGATCCTTCTGGTGGGGGCAGTGAGGTCATGCCTATTCAGAGTCTGGCACACATGGCTGACTTCATGCTGGGCTGCTTTTCCCGGGACACACGTGTTGTCCGGATAGTGGAGAACAAACTGTACTGG